>JBBPBX010046379.1:6284-26618 GCA_038048925.1 Garcialebias charrua | reverse complement strand
GGCAAACTCCCACGCACCCTCCAGGACCCTGTTGAGGGTGTAGAGCTGGTCCAGTGTTCCACGACCAGGACGAAAACCACACTGTTCCTCCTGAATCCGAGGTTCGACTATCCGACGGACCCTCCTCTCCAGAACCCCTGAATAGACCTTACCAGGGAGGCTTAAGAGTGTGATCCCCCTATAGTTGGAACACACCCTACGGTCCCCCTTTTTGAATAGGGGAACCACCACCCCAGTCTGCCAATCCAAGGGAACTGCCCCCGATGTCCACGCGATATTGCAGAGTCGCGTAAGCCAACACAACCCTACAACATCCAGAGCCCTAAGGAACTCCGGGCGAATCTCATCCACCCCCGGAGCCTTGCCACCGCGGAGCTTTTTAACCACCTCGGCGACCTCAGCACCAGAGATCGGAGAACCCGACCCAAAGTCCCCAGGCTCCGCTTCCTCAGTGGAAGACGTGCCAGTAGGATTGAGGAGGTCTTCGAAGTATTCCGCCCACCGACTCACAACATCCCGAGTTGAGGTCAGCAGCACGCCACCCCCACCATAAATGGTGTTGGTCGCGTACCTCTTTCCCCCCCTGAGACGCCGGATGGTGGACCAGAATCGCCTCGAAGCCGTACGGAAGTCATTCTCCATGGCCTCTCCGAACTCCTCCCACGCCCGAGTTTTTGCCTCAGCAACCACCCGAGCCGCATGCCGCTTGGACTGCCGGTACCTATCAGCTGCTTCCGGGGTCCCACAAGCCAAAAAGGCCCAATAGGACTCCTTCTTCAGCCTGACAGCATCCCTCACTGCCGGTGTCCACCACCGGGTTCGAGGGTTGCCACCACGACAGGCACCAACAACCTTGCGGCCACAGCTCCGATAAGCTGCCTCGACAATAGAGGCGCGGAACACGGCCCACTCGGACTCCATGTCCCCCGCCTCCCTCGGAACGTGTTCAAAGCTCTCCCGGAGGTGGGAGTTAAAGCTCCGTCTTACGGGAGACTCTGCCAGACGTTCCCAGCAGACCCTCACAATACGTTTGGGTCTGCCAGGTCTGACCGGCATCCTCCCCCACCATCGGAGCCAACTCACCACCAGGTAGTGGTCAGTTGACAGCTCCGCCCCTCTCTTCACCCGAGTGTCCAAGACATGCAGCTTTTTTATACTAGGAACAAATAAATCAACCATCCATCATCTTTAACCACTTCTTCCTTTAAGAGTCACGGGGGTCACTGGTGGCCATGTCCAGTCATCACTGTGTGAGAGGTGGGGGAGAGCTGAACAGGTCTCCAGTCCATCACAGACACATGATTAAAAGTATATTGAAGGGGTTTCTCATTCGGTGTTCAATGACCAGTCTCTCTTGTAAAAATGATGAAGATTTATTGACAGACACAGGTTACAGGTTAACAGAGTTACAGCATGAATAAACAATTCTTTGTGCACAGAGAATTGTGAGCATTTTAGACAGACCTTTCCTCGGCGAGGTTCTTCAAAGAATACTGCTGGTCTCTGAGATGTTTGGGTCTATCAAGATGCAGTTTGTGTCTTCTCTGGCCTCTGATTGGCTTAGAGCACTGATAAGAGCCCTGGTGCCTCTCTTGTTGTAAGTTTTACGACCTTGCAGATATATAGCTCTGGTGAGGAGTCTCCTGAAACTGTGTTCTTTGTTCTGCTTATTTGCTCCGTAAGAAAGTTTTAGAAATGTACTATTAGCTGACCTTTTGTCTCTTCCGGCTCTCGACAAAGCAAGTCGCATATCTTTTTGCTCCTACCCTCCCTAAGTTTTCCTCCTCCCTGCTTGCTTTTTATCTCGTCCGTGACTCTTCAGCGCTCACTTGAACCAATTTGCGATGGAATTAATAAATTGGGCTGTTTCATCTATAGATAAGATTTTTTCCACGAAGTGGACTGGGCCAGGAGAAGCGGCCTGCCCCTCTGACACGCACGCTGTCGGATACATGATGGACTGGCAACCCATGTGTTTGACCGTCCTGTCTGTCGAAGACGTGGAAGATTTGTGGATTATTGGGATATTGGTGGCAGCTGCTCTGTTTTTTGGCGTGAGCGGAGCTGTCTGTTACTGGAAGATCAGGAAGACTTCGGCAGCTATCGGCGCACTGGCCAAACTTCCTGATCAGCAAGAGTCTCTGATCCGGGCTGTGAGCTCCTCAACCCAGCTGTTGTACGAGCTGAACCGCACAATGGGAGCGGTAGACCACCGTGGACCTGCGGTGCGCTTTGGAACTCGTTTACAGCCGCCCGGCATTAATCAGGGCACGGATGGGGGTTCGTAGCTTCGGAAACTCATTTGATTCGGCGATTTTGGACCTGAACAGCACCTGGACTCTGGAAGGCTGCAGTCAAAAAGAACACTGTGGCCTGGATTGAAGATAAACAATAACTATCTAATCTAGTTTCTGCTCGACCTTGGAAAAGAAGAAGGCCGTTTGCTAGGAACTATTCTCCTGGAGTGAAGCTGAGAGACACTGCTGACCCCCCCCTCCCTCCCCAGAGGTCTCTGGGAGTGCGCTCGGAGGCGCCAAGGTTAACAACTGCTGAACTGTGTTATCTGAAGTGCTGCTCACAGACTCTTTTGATCTCCTTGCATGTCGTCAAATCTGCAACAATGTCTTGTCTGGTTGTGCTTATTGCTGATAGAGTTTTTGGGACTTTATCATAGAGTGTCTTAAGGCAATCTTTGATAGATTCTTTTTTTGAATATCACAAATGATACCTATTGTGTTTTTCCTTTTTCCATATCTGTTTGACCTTCATCCGGAGACGGATGAGCGCGGCCGCGCAGAAGAACATGTCATGTGTTTGGAAATGCTGCAGCTTGCATACTCTCCCTCTCTGGACGACTGTGCTACATAATCACGTTGTATTAATTAACTGGTGCAATGTCAATAAATAAATCTCTTATCTCTTATCTCTTATATGTGTCTTGGGTGTGATATTAATGTAAATTAATGTCCAGATACACTAATTGGTCTACTAGTATGTGTGTGGTTTATAAGTACTACTTATTTAGTTTGATTCATCTGTTTGGGTAGCTGTGTGCTCTGACCTCCCTCAGAATGCCTAGAGAAGCACAAAGGGCATTTGTCCCCGGAGCATGTTATCTGTATCAGAACATTCTGTTTGTTGGATCTAAAAGTGTGTCTTAATGTTGTCTAAGCTACTTTAAGGCACATAAGACATGATTGCATAAGCATTTGTGATAAACAGTTGTAAATACCTTGATTTGATTATAGAATACATAGGGTTAGCATACAGAATGGTATGGATAACTCTTTACATCCCTCTCTTGACCTATTAAAATAGGTCAAAACCACCTGCACGACTGAAGTCGGATCCCCCGAAGAGGACCCCCATCCCAACACCACTCCAAGAAGACACCACACCAAAAAATCACCGAAATCAAAAATCAACCACATCAAACTCAACCCCCATCTGACTCCCAAAACTAATCAACTACCCTCCAAAAATAGTAACCCCACATTACATACCAGAAAAATCTAATCTACCAAATCATCAAAGAATAAACGCAATCACCCCCTGATCTCCCCCCTTGGAGTGCTCTGCCTGACCCCTCATCAACTCCACAGGTATCTGGACTCGGCCAAATACATGTGATCCCTCTCATCTGGCACTGAACCGCGTCCGGCCTCTATCTGACTCCAAAATCAACCATCCAAAATAACACCCAAACACACTCATCACAACCCAAACTAACCCCGAACTGACCCCATTATTAATCATCAAAACAAAATCCAAAACCACGAAACACACCCAAAAACAACAAGATCATCTGAGAATTAATGTCATTAGGACAAATGCAACACCTCTCCATTCCATCTCCAAACACCACACCGCCACTACAGGTATCTGCTCTCTGCCAAATACAGGTGAGTTTGTACAGCAGGTGATGTTCTGCACCTAGCCTGCACCAAGGGAAACACCGTCCCAACATCCTCCACCTCCCTAGGAGCAATCATCTTTAAGATTCTCACTCGTGCACAAGGTGTCACACACCCCATAAATAGACAGAACAGAACAAAAAACCCCAGCGGCAAGGCCAAGAGCTTGACCATCACCTGAGGCCATGACCCCCTAGTGAACCAAGACAGTGCATGCCACAGTCCTGAAGGCGCCTCCTCTGTCAGATGTTTCTGAAGTTCTCTCAGGTGGCGCAGGGCCACTGTCACTCTGACCTGTGGATCTAGAACAGACACACCCGGTATATAAGTACAACAGGTGTTCTTACCAACCATCTCACACACTCCATTCCCAGACGCCGTGAACAAATCCAACAACGAAGTGTGATGTAAAGACACAATACGCAGGGCCCTCAGCTCTGCGGAGGTGGTCTCTAACGCCCGTACCGCCCCATAAATGAACAACCCAAAGTGGTAATCTAAGGCCTCCACGCGCAACAGGTGATCTCCGACTGTAGATCCCGGGAAGAAGCCACGCTTCCATTCTACCGGAACCTCTGAACCCTAAGAAGACTCGTGCTGACTGACGTCAGAAGTCTTCAACCGTCCAACATAATGGGAACCATTACTCAAAGATACCAGGTACGACTCATCTGTAACCGCAACAGGTGCACAGCACCCAGTCCAGTTTGCTGGCAAGGTCAGAAGTACCTCATGTCCACACAGCCAGGCCAGAGCCTCAACCGGATACGTACCATTGCTGCCAGGCACACCCATGAACCCCCTTCCTGGATGGTACACCGCTCGGCACCTCTCCACAGGGAGTGACCCCACTACCACCTGATAAGAGTCCTGATTATGGATGCGGTGTACACAGGCAGGAAACTGTCCACTGGACGGCCAATCTACAAATTGAGCTAGCACCATCGGCTGTGATAATGTACTCAATTTGCACCCCTTAGGCTGACATTGCAGGTGCTCCCTGAATAATCCTCTGGAGCTAATCTGCAGAACACAGAATGACAGCATCCGGTCAAGAGGTTTAATACGCAATGGCAGCTGTGATTTGGCAACAGGAAGTGGGGTACAGATATAAGACTCGGACTTGTGGCGCCCTCTGGCTAAGAACTGAGCATACCTGTACCAAGAGTTCCTCTGAAAAATTTCAGACAAATTCAACGACAGATGATCAGCATCCTGTACCTGGGTCCACGCCCCCTGCATGAGGACATCTCTCTTGTCCCTCTGATGAGGTACGGGATGACAGCTCGGACGACCTGGTATCACACAGAAATACTCCAACAACAGAATGATGGAAACGATAATCAATGACCCCACACCTCCTGCCACAATTAGCCTCTTCTTCCCCTCAGCCATGCTTGACCTAGTTTGAAATCCTCTACAGTGTCAAACTTTGAACCCTGAAATGTGACGAAACACAACAGAAACACAAATTCCCCCTTCTCAGTTAAATCTGCAGAACCTGAAAAGGTAAATACACATGAAAAAATCAGTGTTGAAAGTCCAAACACCAAACACATGCACAGTTAACAAAATCTTCTTTTTCTCCTTTCTTTTTTATTTACACAGGAAATCACTGGATCCGCACCTGTAAGAAATACAGTCCTATAATGAACACCTCACTCTCCCAATGAATTTTAAACCGGAATTAAGAAATAGATAAAAACCCTTAACACTTATTTGTTTTTAACACTGAAATTGAAAAATGTAACTCCAAACTCTTTAAAATTAGACCTGGCTATAAATTAAAGTATGTGTTGTTGTGTTGATTTCTAATTTTAGGAAAGAAGTAAGATTAATTGATAAAAGTTAAAATGTAGCAGCGAATAGTTGACAACTAAATCAACTCTAAGATAAGAAATAGTAATCAAATGTAACACTAATTTAACACTAAAGGTGAAATCTAATATCTAATCTTAAATGTGTGATCTTTAAAATGTGAGATTTAAAGAGGAACTAAACACAGGTTGAGATGGTAACTTCTCCCCCTAAGCAGATCCAAAATCACCCTCAAAATGGGTGTGTCGAGAGACAAGGAAGGGAGGAGGTAGAACTGTGCTTTTGTCCACGCCTCCACCAGCAACAACCTAAAACAAATCAAACCTCTAGCCAACAACATACACCAAGCAACAACAAAGGATAAACATGTAGATGTATTTATCTATTCCACCCATTCCATCCAAAACCAAAGGCTCAAAAAAATGGGGAAAAAAAGAAAAAGAAAACCGTTTGTCAGGAGTGAAATGTGGCACTTCCATATAAGGTATGAATGCTGCAGGACCTTCTCATCTCTGCAGGGGATTGGCTCTGCTTGAACCACTTCCGTGACGTCAGAGTGAGAAAACATGTCAGAGTGAGAATCCTAGACCAATAAGAAAATTAAGGTGCAATTCCTCTGTTCAACCCATAGGGGTTCCCGTAAACACGTTTTTAGACCGGGGTTTAGTTCCTCTTTAAAGTTTAAAGTATAAAATATTGATGATTTTAAGAATGCAAAATAGAAACACCTGCAAAATTTCAAACACCCTTTTAGTCCTTCTGATTTTAATCTAACACCCTGATTTCTGTTCTCCTCAGATCTTTGCTGGACGATGCACTCTTCAGAGGCCATGTGGACGCCGATGCGCCACCACCCTTTGCTTGGGCTGCAGATTGCTCAAGATGATAACCCAGCTGGTACTTTGTTCATTTTCCCCGATCCACTGGCAAGCAACTGCCCCTACCCAAAAAGGATGGATTCCCCCCCCTCTTGCTGTTATTCTGCCTTTTTAAGCTGCACAAATGCAGCTGGTTCTTCCCTCTCAAGGCAACAAGGCAGACGAGCTAGCGGCCAGGGGGAACTTACTTCCCTATGTCACTGGACCGCTCTCAAAAGAAAGAATAAAGATGCATTTCAGGGTACCTTTCCTCAGTAGGAACAATGGTGCTTTAAGGATGTCCTTCCCCACTCGAACCAGACCACCACCTTACGACCAGAAGACTTCCACAGATGAAGTGAAACGATGAAACGACAGAAGCCCACACCTTCCTCGAACACGTTCTCAAGGATGAAGATGCAGGATGGCCCACCGCTCGTGTGGACCACTCGCTCCAGTTGGAAAGCCGGAGCTCTCAGCTGTGCAGCTCCGTCAGAGCTGCCTCGAGCTGATGTGATGACCTCTGAGGCTCTTCTTCCGGATCACTCTGGCTGCGCCTCTCCCTCTCTGGCGCGCTGCTTATGACGTGCACTTCAACCGCTTAGATTTGCGCGCCCACTTTGGCTCAGGTCACTCTCTCTCAGAGACCCAGAGAAGCCCCCAGGGTGGGCCTTCCGGCCTCGTTCAGCCTTGCACTCTCAGGTGTGACAGATCCAAAGATCTGTAGATGGAAGCTGGACAAACAACTATTAGTATCTCAAAGTACATTGTATGCGACATTCTAACACTCCTGAACCCCTATTCCCAGAATCTCTCAGCCCTAATGGCCATTTGGTAAAGCCCCAAGTTAATTAATTTTAGTCTGTGCAAAGATTTTAGCCAATTTTGTTTCAAAAGTGTACTAACATGTTTGAAGCCTAAATTATTTCCAACATTCACTAGATCTACATTTTTGAAATGTGTACCATTATCTGATCTGATTTTTACAGGAAAACCATGACATGGAATGTAACAATTGATTAAAAATTTTTAGGACCGGTTTGTTGTATTCTCTTTTTATCTTTGTTATGCCTCCGGTCAGCCGGTGAGTGCGGCAACGCCAACCAGTAAATTTCTGAAATCTTTTACCGGTTCGAGCATGTCTGTGCAACCAATTATTATCTCATGACCTAGTGTCATCACGGTCAGAAATTGTCCTTGTTCACGCGATCTCCTCGTCTGTTGAGCCTCACGCAATGAACGCATGGCGCATTTGTGGACAAATGTTCTGATCAGAGAATCTAAATGTGTGTGTGCCACCAGCTGACGACCTTTCTCTTCATCTGGTGTGCACCCACATGCGCGAGTCCTGTTGCTCCTCAAAATCTTCTTCTCTTCCATCTTCTGGATGAATTCCCAATCCATCCTGCCCCACTTCAGCTCCATGGTCCTGTTCTCAGTGTCTCTCTTCAGTCAGAAGCCGCCCCTGTCTTCTGGTGTTCCGACCACCTTTTCGTTCCAATTGATTTATCCGAATCTTTTTGCTTTCAAATCAGCTTGACAGTTTACTGTTGATGTGTAGTCAGTGTCTGTGTGTCGGTAATGTTAAGCCCATGTTACAATTTCTCACGTCTGCTTTATGTGTCATTTTTCCCATGGCTGTCCAAAACCCTCTCTTGTCCACTGAAATCACTTCTCTCACCGACCACCACGTGGGCCTTCTGTATTTTTTCATCCTGCAAATTTGTTCTCGCCTTGTCATCAACTTGTGCTCTCCTCATCTCTGAAAGCTTGTTCCTACTTAATTGATCCTATCTGCACTGATTAACGATCCAATTTATGCGGCTCAGCTATAATCCTGAATTTTAACTCATCCGTTGTACCCCACCAGACTCCTAGAAACGCATTACCTCGAGGAGAACTGCCATTATTTATCTAACTTTTAAAGCCTAATACGATTAATTGTGGTGACACCAATTTTCCTGTGAAAATATTCAGAAATCTCATTTTGATTTAGGCCTCAGGATGAGAGCCATATTATTTCGTTTCAGAGCCTTCAGGAACGGGGAGAAGTAGGCAAACAGAGCTCACAAATCAGTATTAACCTAATAATTATGTGACATGCGGGGGCATATCCTATGTGTTATCATTAAACAATGCACTTTACGTTTGGATCCTGAGACTGAGGCCCAAGTGCGACTCAACCGATTCAAATGGTAGGCCGACGCCTTCACGGATTGCTGGAATGGGTGACTCCAGACAGCTGTTTCACGTGCTCTCGTTCCGATCATGTGAACTCGTTCATTGTTCAGCTTATGTCAGCTTCAGTGACCCGCCACCTAGTTCTGGTTGCTGGGTCTCCTGCAGGATGCCCCAAGCCCTGACTTCACTTGATTTCACATTGTGTTTGCTGGTGATGGTGACATCAGTTCGTGTCATGGACAGTCCTTTGGTCAAAGTCTCTGCCTTGGAACTGTGGCTGAGGAAGTTCATGGACATTCTGTTGTTTGAATGACAGTTCTTTACTTTTTGCCCCTTTAACTGTCTTTGTCTTCCAACATGGCTGTCAGCTGTCACTCACAGAGTCACAATGAACCGTGTTGACGTCAACTTTATGCATTCAAATTCAATTGAACCACAACCGATACCCCAATCTCCTGACATCAAACGCAGGTGTTATATATGAGTGAATCCTAGCTCATGGAAAATTACATTATGTGTTCTGGAAGAAAGAGGTCTGCCTGTCTCATGCTCCCCCTCCATGCACTGTGTGCTGTCAGGCTGTAGAATGAAAAAGAAAATAGTCTAAATAATAGCGCCAATATATTACTAGACCAAAATTCAAAAGTTATATCTTTTGGCATTTGTCTCCCAGAAAACGCATCTCGTTGGATCTGGTCTGTACAACGGTTCAAAAAAAAAAATCCTACATCTAATTTAAAGTCAATTTAACCTAAACCCAAAATTGTCTCACATCTCTCTAGAACTCTCGTGTTCGTCTAATTGATGAATTGGCAATCTCTTAAAATTTCCAAAATAAGCCTTTTGCTCTGTGGCTGATCTCTAGATAAATGTTTTATCTCACCTCACCTTCCTGACCGCCCCCCTGACACTGACACCTCCCTTCTGTGGCCCCCTCTCTTTTGGGACCTGATCCTACATTCTCCGTCTCCTGCCTCCTGTCTCTACATCCTGAATCCTGAATCCTGTCTTTGTCTCAACTTCCTTGTGTTCCTTTCTGTCTCACTTCCTGTTTGCTCTCTTCTGCGTCAACTTCCTCTTCACTTTCCTCTGCTTCAACTTCCTCTTCACTTTCTTGTTCACCTTTCGCCCTCTCTTTCTTCACCTCCATCCACATCTTTCCCAATATGAATATTATTCATATTATTCCACATTCCTGGCCGTTTCTCTGTCACCTCCAAGTCTTTTCTGTCACTTCACTTCTGTCCTTCATCTCAACATCCCCACATGTCCTCTGTCTGTCTGAACTTACTGTTTCCTTTCTTCTGTTTCTCACCTTCGTTTTACTGTCTCCTGACACAACTTCACATCACCCCTCTCAACATTGCTCAACTCCATCTCAGCCCCTGCAACTTGTTTCAACCTCTTGTAGGTGTCGACGTCTGACTGCTCTTTTCCCACCACCTACTGCTTTTGATCTGTTAAAGACCGTGTAAAGTGAAATTAAATGTGTGTTTTTAGTTTGTCACATGGCATAAATATGTGTTATTAATCACCCATTTAAATCTGACTGATTAAAAACATTGTTTACCTTATAAAATTAAGTCTCAAAAATCATGAAAAAACCTTATTTTCTCTTGGTCTGGAACGCTAGGGGCGTGTCAGTGCGTGGGCGTGGTTTCAGGCAGCTGCGCTGGTCCTGCTCGTGTCCCACAGTGGAGAGGCACTGAGGCAGACAGCAGAGCCAGTAAACCTGCTCTGTTTTTATCCGAGTTCTGTCTGTAACAGCAGCTACTTTTTCCAAGAGTTACGCTGTTTTTGTAAATAGTTTTCTTGTGTGTTTTTAATCTGGAATGAATTAAAAAACTAACAAATCTAAAGAAATAAATGTAACAAAAAACAAAGAAATCAACCAAAAACAAAGAATAAAAATAAAATAAACAAAACAACAAATAAATGTAATAAGAAATAAACAAAACAAACAAAAAACAAATAAATGTAATAAGAAATAAACAAAACAAACAGGAAAAGTAATAAAGAATAAACAAAAACAAACAAAAAACAAAAATAAATGTAAAAACAAACCCATAAAACAAATAAAAATAAAAACAAAACAATAAAANTTAGGGCTGATCCTGAGATGCCCACCCACTGCTCCAACCTAGCAATGAGGATCTCATGGTCGATGGTGTCGAAAGCGGATGTGAGGTCCAATAGGACAAGCAGCACAGAGTCACCAGTGTCTGTGGATAGGAAGATGTCGTTAAAAACCTTCAGTAGGGCAGTCTCAGTGCTGTGGAGGGATTTGAAGCCAGACTGGAATAGCTCGGGGATAGCGTGATCCTCCAGGAAGCACTTTAGTTGGGACTCAACTATTTTCTCTAGAAGTTTAGATACAAATGGGAGTCTGGAGACAGGCCTGAAATTGGATAATACTGACGGGTCGAGGTTTGGTTTTTTCAGGAGGGGTTGAACAGCAGCATGTTTTAATGATTTTGGCACCACACCCGAGGATAGACTGCTATTTACAATCGAGAGAATGGAGGGACCTAGAGTGTGAAAAACCTCCTTTAGAAGCCGAGGGGGGACCACATCGAAGGGGGAGCCAGATGGTTTCAGGTTGCACATGACCTGCTCTAGAGAGGACAGAGAGACTGGTTCAAAATGGTCAAACACAGCAACAGATTGAGGTGGGATGGATGGATCGTGAGATGGAGGAGAAATGAGAGCCCTGGTGGTTGCGATTTTATCTAAAAAGAAATGTTGGAAGTTCTCGCACAGCTCAGTCGAGGCTTCCATGGGTGATTGTTCAGTGAGGTGGAGAACAGAGTTTAGGGTGGAGAACAGAACTCGAGGGTTACGAGAGTTTGCAGCAATGATATCAGAGAAGTATTGTGATTTAGCAGTTTTCACTGCTTTCTGATATCGGCGCCAGCTCTCTTTTACCATCTGAAAAGAGACCTGCAGTCTGTCTTTTTTCCATTTCCTCTCCGCCTTTCGGCATTGCTGCCTAGCAGCTCTGGTCGTGTCATTCAGCCACGGTTCGGCCCTGAGTTTTGGTCTTCTAGATTTAATAGGAGCCACTTGATCCAAAGCCTTTAAACAAACAGAGTCAAACTGGTTTGTCAGCTCCTCAGTGCTGGAGAGGAACAATGGGGGCTGAATTAACATGTCATTGTTGTAAACCTCAGTGAGACGTGCGGCAGTTAAATGGTTAACATTCCTGCCTTTACGTGCAGAAATGCATGTTTTAGGGGTGAAGGGTTTTTCAGCGGTGTTCAAATGACCAGTCTCTCTTGTAAAAATGATGAAGATTTATTGACAGGCACAGGTTACAGGTTAACTGAGGTACAGCATGAATAAAACAATTCTTTGTGCACAGCGAATTGTGAGCATTTTAGACAGACCTTTCCTCGGCGAGGTTCTTCAAAGAATGCTGCTGATATCTGAGATGTTTGGGTCTATGAAGATGCAGTTTGGGCTTCTCTGGTCTCTGATTGGCTTAGAGCACTGATAAAGAGTCCTGGAGCTTCTCTTGTTTGTCAGTTCTATGACCTTGTAGATTTATGGCTGGTGCAGAAGTCTACTGAAAATCAGCCCTGCTGTTCTGCATGTTTGAAAGTATCAGGACAGCTCTAATCTATGTGTTTAGTGAATGATCTGTAATGTAAAATAATGTCCAGTTACACTAATTGGTCACTTAGTTAGTGTGTGTGTCTTATAAGTACTCAGCATTACTGTATACAGTATTTAGTTTGAGTCATCTGTGTCCTGCCCATCCCCCTAAGGCCTGTGAAGACCAGATCAGGCGCAAAGTGCATCATCCTCTGAGCCTGTTCTAAAAGTGTGTCTTAATGTTGTTTAAGCTATTTTAAGGCACATAAGACATGATTGCATAAACATTTGTGATAAACAGTTGTAAATACCTTGATTTGATTATAGAATACATAGGATTAGCATATAGAATGGTATGGATAACTCTTCACATCCCTCTCTTGACCTATTAAAATAGGTCAAAACAACTCGCACAACTCCAGTTAGGTTCCCCGAAGAGGACCCCCATCCCAACACCACACCAAAAAGACACCACACCAAACAAAATCACCAAAACAAAAATCAACCCCCATCTGACTCCCAAAACTAATCACCTACACTCCAACAATAGTAATCCCGCACTACAAATCATAAAAATCTAATCTACCAAATCATAAAAGAATAAACGCAATCACCACCTGAACTCCCCCCTCGGAGTGCTCTGCCCGACCCCTCATCAACTCTACAGGTATCTGGACTCAGCCAAATGCATGTGACCCCTCTCATCTGGCAGTGAACCGCGTCTGGCCTCTATCTGACTCCAAAATCAACCATCCAAAATAACATCCAAACACACTCATCACATCCCAAACTAACCCCGAACTGACCCCATTATTAATCATCAAAACAAAATCCAAAACCACGAAACACACCCAAAAACAACAAGATCATCTGAGAATTAATGTCATTAGGACAAATGCAACACCTCTCCATTCCATCTCCAAACACCATCCTACCACTACAGGTATCTGCTCTCTGCCAAATACAGGTGAGTTCGTGCAGCAGGCGATGGTCTGCACCTAGCCTGCACCAAGGGAAACACCGTCCCAACATCCTCCACCTCCCTAGGAGCAATCATCTTTAAGATCCTCACCCGTGCACAAGGTGTCACACACCCCATAAATAGGCAGAACAGAACAAAAAACCCCAGCGGCAAGGCCAAGAGCTTGACCATCACCTGAGGCCATGACCCCCTAGTGAACCAAGACAGTGCCTGCCACAGTCCTGTAGGCGCCTCCTCTGTCGGATGTTTCTGAAGTTCTCTCAGCTGGCGCAGGGCCGCTGTCACTCTGACCTGTGGATCTGGAACAGACACATCAGGTATATAAGTACAGCAGGTGTTCTTACCAACCATCTCACACACTCCATTCCCAGATGCCGTGAACAAATCCAACAACAAAGTACGATGTAAAGACACAATACGCAGGGCCCACAGCTCTGCTGAGGAGGTTTCTAACGCCCGTACCGCCCCATAAATGAACATCCCAAAGTGGTAATCTAAGGCCTCCACGCGCAACAGGTGATCTCCGACTGTTGATCCCGGGAAGAAGCCACGCTTCCATTCTACCGGAACCTCTGAACCCCAAGAAGACTCGTGCTGACTGACGTCAGAAGTCTTCAACCGTCCAACATAATGGGAACCATTACTCAAAGATACCAGGTACGACTCATCTGTAACCGCAACAGGTGCACAGCACCCAGTCCAGTTTGCTGGCAAGGTCAGAAGCACCTCATGTCCACACAGCCAGGCCAGAGCCTCAACCGGATACGTACCATTGCTGCCAGGCACACCCATGAACTCCCTTCCTGGATGGTATACCGCTTGGCACCTCTCCACAGGGAGTGACCCCACTACCACCTGATAAGAGTCCTGATGATGGATGCGGTGTACACAGACAGGAAACTGTCCACTGGATGGCCAATCTACAAATTGAGCTAACACCATCGGCTGTGATAATGTACTCAATTTGCACCACTTAGGCTGACATTGCAGGTGCTCCATGAAGAATCCTCTGGAGCTAATCTGCAGAACACAAAATGACAGCATCCGGTCAAGAGGTTTAATACGCAATGGCAGCTGTGATTCGGCAACAGGAAGTGGGGTACAGATATAAGACTCGGACTTGTGGCGCCCTCTGGCCAAGAACTGAGCATACCTGTACCAAGAGTTCCTCTGAAAAATTTCAGACAAATTCAACGACAGATGATCAGCATCCTGTACCTGGGTCCACGCCCCCTGCATGAGGACATCTCTCTTGTCCCTCTGATGAGGTACGGGATGACAGCTCGGACGACCTGGTATCACACAGAAATACTCCAACAACAGAATGATGGAAACGATAATCAATGACCCCACACCTCCTGCCACAATTAGCCTCTTCTTCCCCTCAGCCATGCTTGACCTAGTTCGAAATCCTCTACAGTGTCAAACCTTGAACCCTGAAATGTGATGAAACACAACAGAAATACAAATTACCTCCTTCTCAGTTAAATCTGCAGAACCTGAAAAGGTAAATACATATGATAAAATCAGTGTTGAAAGTCAAAACACCAAACGCATGCACAGGTAACAAAATCTTCTTTTTCTCCTTTCTTTTTTATTTACACAGGAAATCACTGGATCCGCACCTGTAAGGGAATACAGTCTTAAAATGAATAGATCACTCTCCCATTGAATTTTAAACCAGAAATAAGAAATAGATCAAAACCCTTAACACTTCTTTGTTTTTAACACTGAAATTGAAAAATGTAACTCCAAACTCTTGAAAATTAGACCTGGCTATAAATTAAAGTATGTGTTGTTGTGTTGACCTCTAATTTAAGGAAAAAGTAAAAATGTTGAATGTGACTAAAAAATTTAAAATATAGCAGCCACTGGTTGACAGCTAAATCAACTCCCAGATAAGATTATTAATTAGTAATGTAAAGTATAAAGTGTAACCCTAATTCAAAACTCCAAGGTAAAGTCTAAAATATAATTTTAAATGTGTGATCCTTTAAATGTGAGATTTACAGTTTAAAATTTAACTGATTTACCGGTAACCCAAATACTGATGCTTTTAAGAATTCAAGAGAGTAGAAACACCTTTACAATTTAAAACACTGTTTAAGTCCTTTTGATTTAATAAAAAAACACCCTGAGTTTTGTTCTCAGAACTTTCTGAATGCCGCCCTCCTTCAACGGCAGCTGAGATGTTTACACGCCACCACCCCTTCTCGGGCTGCAGATTGCTCAAGATGATAAACCAACTGGTACTTTGTTCATTTCCCGGATCCACTGGCAAGCAACTGCCCCAACCCAAAAAGGATGGATAATCTTCCCTCTTTGGCTCCTCTTGCTGTTATTATGCCTTTTGAAGCAGCACAAATGCAGCTGGCTCTTCCCTCTCAAGGCAACAAGGCAGACAGGCCAGTGGCCAGGGGGAACTTACTTCCCTCGGTCTCTGGTCTGCTCTTAAAAGCAAGAATAAAGATGCATTTCAGGATGACTTTCCTCAACAAGAACAATGATGTTTTAAGGACGTTTCCCACTCGAACCAGACCACCACTTCACGAACAGATGACTTCCACGGACGAAGTGAAACGATGAAGCAACAGAAGCCTACACCTTCCTCGAACACGTTCTCAAGGATGAAGATACAGGACAGCCCGCCGCTCGTGTGGACCACTCGCTCCAGTTGCAAAGCCAGAGCTCTCAGCTGTGCAGCTCCTTCAGAGCTGCCTCGACCTGATGTGATGACCTTTGAGACCCCTTTTCCGGATCACTCTGACTGCGTCTCTCCCTCTCTGGTGCCCTACTTATGATGTACGCTTCAACAGCTTAGATTTGCGCACCCACTTTGGCTCAGGTCACTCTCTCTCAGAGACCCTGAGAAGCACCCAGGGTGTCAGTGGGCCTTCCGGCCTCGTTCAGGCCTTGCACTCTCAGGTGTGACGGATCCAAAGATCTGTAGATGGAAGCTGGACAAACAACTATTAGTATCTCAAAGTACATTGTATGCAACATTTTAACAATCCTGAACCCCTATTCCCAGAATCTCTCAGCCCTAATGGCCATTTGGTAAAGCCCCAAGTTAATTAATTTTAGTCTGTGCACAGATTTTAGCCAATTTTGTTTCAAAAGTGTACTAACATGTTTGAGGCCTAAATTATTTCCAACATTCACTAGATCTACATTTTTGAAATGTGTACCATTATCTGATCTGATTTTTACAGGAAAACCATGACATGGAATGTAACAATTGATTAAAAAAATTTAGGACCGGTTTGTTGTCTTCTCTTTTATCTTTTAGTTATGCCTCTGGTCAGCCGGTGAGTGCGGCAATGCCAACCAGTAAATTTCTGAAATCTTTTACCGGTTCGAGCATGTCTGTGCAACCAATTATTATCTCATGACCTGGTGTCATCACGGTCAGAAATTTTCCTTGTTCACGTGACCTCCTTGTCTGTTGAGCCTCACGCAATGAACGCACGGCGCATTCGTGCACACATGTTCTGATCAGAGAATCTAAATGTGTGTGTACCACCAGCTGACGACCTTTCTCTTCATCTGGTGTGCACCCACATGCGCGAGTCCTGCTGCTCCTCAAAATCTTCTTCTCTTCCATCTTCTGGATGAATTCACAATCCATCCTGGCTCACTTTAGCTCCATGGTCCTGTTCTCCGTGTCTCTCTTCAGGAGCCGCCCCTGTCTTCTGGTTTTCCGACCACATTTTAGTTCCAATTGATTTATCCGGATGTTTTTACTTTCAAATCAGCTTGACAGTTTACTGTTGATGTTTAGTCAGTGTCTGTGTGTCGGTAATGTTAAGCCTGTGTTACAATTTCTCACGTCTGCTTTATGTGTCATTTTTCCCTTTACTGTCCAAAACCCTCTCTTGTCCACTGAAATCACTTTCCTCACCGACTACCACATGCGCCTCCTGTATTTTTCTTTTTCATCCTGCCAACTTTTTCTCCCCTTGTCATCAACTTGTGCTCTCCTCATCCTTGAAAGCTTGTTCCTACTTAATTGATCCTGTCTGAACTGAGTACCGATCCAATATATGCGGCTTAGCTAGTCTTGAATTTCAACTCATCCGTTGTACCCCACCAGACTCCTGGAAACGCATTACCTCGAGGAGAACTGCCATTATTTATCTAACTTTTAAAGCCTAATACGAATAATTGTGGTGACACCAATTTTCCTGTGAAAATATTCATAAATCTCATTTTGCTTTAGGCCTCAGGATGAGAGCCTTATTATTTCGTTTCAGAGCCTTCAGGAACAGGGAGAAGTAGGCAAACAGAGCTCACTAATCAGTATTAACCTAATAATTATGTGACATGCGGGGGCATGTCCCACTTGTCCTTATGTGTATCATTAAACAATGCACTTTACGTTTGGATCCTGAGACTGCGGCTCACGTCCGACTCAACCTGTGATCCCATGCCAGGCCGACACCTACACTGGTCGCTGGAAAGGGTGATTCCAGACAGCTGTTCCACGTGCTCTGGTCGTGTGAGCTCGTTCATTGTTCAGCTTATGTCAGCTTCAGTGACCCGCCACCTAGTTCTGGTAGCTGTGACTCCGGCAGGGTGCCCCGAGCCCTTACTTCACTTGATTTCACGTTGTGTTTGCTGACGTTGACATCTGTTTGTGTCTTGGACAGTTCTTTTGTTCAGGTCTCTGCCTTGAAACTATGGCTGAGGAAGTTCATGGACACTCTCATGTTTGAATGACAGTTCTTTGCTTTTCTCCCTTTAACTGTCTTTGTGTTGTTTCCATACATGAGTGAGAGGTCTCTCACACTGACTGGCAACTGTCGCTCGCAGAGTCACAATGAACTAGTGTCAATGTCAGCTTTATGCATTAAATCGTAATTGAATCATAACAGCTAACCACAATCCCCTGACACCAAACGTAGGAGTATCATGCATGTTGGTTGAATCCTAGCTCATGGCAATTTACATTATGTGTTTGATAACAAAGAGGTCTGCCTGTCTCATGCTCCCCCTCCACCAGCTGTGTGCTGTCAGGCTGTGGAAGAAAAAGAAAATAGTCTAAATAATAACGCAAATCTATCACTAGACCAAAATTCAAAATCTATATCTGTCCGGTCTCTTTAGGCATTCGTCTCCAACAAAACACATCTCGTAGGATCTGGTCTGCACAACGGTTTGAGAAAAAAATTACATCTAATTTAAAGTCAACTGAACCTAAACCCAAAACTGTCTCACATCTCTCTAGAACTCTCATGTTCGTCTAATTGATGAATTGGCAATCTCTTAAAATTTCCAAAATAAGCTTTTTGCTCTGTGGCTGATTTCTAGATAAATGTTTTATCTCACCTCACCTTCCTGACCGTCCCCCTGACACTGACACCTCCCCTCTGTGGCCCCCTCTCTTTTGGGGCCTGATCCTACATTCTCCGTCTCCTGCCTCCTGTCTCTACATCCTGAATCCTGTCTTCGTCCCAACTTCCTTGTGCTCCTCTCTGTCTCAACTTCCTGTTTGCTCTCTTCTGCATCAACTTCCTTTTCACTTTCTTGTTCATCTCCCTCTCAGTCTCCAGCTCCATCCACCTCATTCACAATATGAATATTTTCATATTATTCCACATTTCTGGCCGTCTCTCTGGCACCTCCAAATCCTTTCTGTCACTTCACTTCTGTCCTTCATCTCAACATCCCCACATGTCCTCTGTCTGTCTGAACTTACTGTTTCCTTTCTTCTGTTTCTCACCTTCATTTTACTGTCTTCTGACACAACTTCACATCACCCCTCTCAACATTTCTCAACTCCATCTCAGCTCCTGCAACTTGTTTCAACCTCTTGTAGGTGTCGACGTCTGACTGCTCTTTTCCCACCACCTACTGCTTTTGATCTGTTAAAGGTGAACTGCTCTCTGTGTTTCCTAATCCCAGTACACTTTCCGTAATTAAAAATAATTGTTCATGAATTTCAACTTGTTTTAACTGTTCATTATATTTCTTAAGTCTGCAAATGTTGTACAATGAGCCAGTTCTGTTCCAATTGCATAGAGCTGTTGTTTGTTTTGTTTAACTCTGGACAGTACTAAATGAGCTAAATTGTCTGTTGATCCGTCTGCTTCCTCGACAATTTGTGATAATAGTCTCTCCCATTTTTTTACACATTGCTATATTTACAGTTTGTAAAAATCTGATTTCCGCTTGGATCCTAAGCAAGAGTTCACGAATGGTTCCTTGTTCTTGGGCCTTTGTACCCTTAATGTGTGCCATATTTGCCTTCTCAAAACATTCACCCAAAAGCTTTATTCCACAAACACTCACAGATGTACAGTGTCAGAAAAACATAGGGACAAGCCTGTGGAAAAACCACTGTGATCAGACTTGCCCCCCTGTTAGGCAACACCGTCACCTGTCGTCCAAGCAAAATATGGCAGCACCATTCACCACTGAAAAAAGAAAACTTCACTTCACACTCTCTTCACACTCTCTGAGTCGACACAAACAATTAATGACAATTAAAAACACTGAAATTTGTATATATATATATATACAAAGATACCTCCCTTTGTCATTAATGAAACACGAAAAAACAAAAGAAACGAGAAAAGAAGCATGCAAAAACGGCCGAAACTCCAAACAACACTACCGTATTCAAAGAACAGGCGGGCTCCCCCCTCTGACCACAACGGGTCACGCCTCCAGTGTGAATCCCACCACGGCGAGTTGCAAGGTCGCCGCAGGGCACATCTGGAAGACGTTCCTACCACGTGACGGCGATGTATTCCCGCGATACACCGCTTCACGGAGGTCCACTCCCCCAGTGGCTTCCGGTCAGTCCCGCGACAGACCGGGCAACAGGACGCTCAACACCAAAAACAGGTGGCACGGAGCGGTCACACACGCAGTGACGTCACAGGAAGCCGGGAACTCCCCTAACGTGGTACGTGCAACAGAACGTCTCCGCGAGTCCAGCCACTTTGATTGAAGCGAGCGCACCCGGAAACGAACACGGGCCGAT
>JBBPBX010046378.1:10771-20854 GCA_038048925.1 Garcialebias charrua | reverse complement strand
TCAGTCCCTCGGTGCAACAGTAACCATTTAAACACTAAAACACCGAAACATTTAATAAACATAAGCATGAAATAGTAAAAGTGTAACACTGTCCTGAGTTTTTGCATAGTAGTATAAAAGTATGAAAATTTACACCAATACTAAAACACTTAGATAGGTAGATATAGAGATAGGTAAAGATAAATAGGCCATCACGAACCACACTCCATACCAGTAAGTGGCGGTAATGCTACTAACAGTTTGTTGCCAACCGCCAGTAAAACTAAGAAGAAGAAGAAATGTGCTGCCCTTTTATTGAGACTACGAGCTAATTTACGGTAACATTTGCAGTAATCTAATCTTCTTGAGTTTGGCTCATCTGTACTTTTCCGTATCTATTATTTTAAGGAAACTTCAGCTAACAGGGATGAGGAGACAACAGGTTAAACAACGAGAGGAACTGGCTACGGAAGAAATGTTGGAGTTTCTGGAAACAACAGATGCAGAGTATAAAGAGGAACAGTGTCGTTTAAAGAACAAACTGCAACACAACAAAACCCAAGATGCTGTTTTCAACCCAAAAGTCCTGCTTCACAGATTAGGTTTGTATCTAAATGTTCCTTCTTTTCAGTGATGATGCAGTTTCACTTTCACGAATTACAGGTCTCTTTAATGTAGGCACTTGGAATGATGTTTACTGAAGGCTTTTTTAGTTATGAAACCTGGATAATCAATTAAAGCCTAAAAAAATAATACCTCCTTTATGATAGGCTGAGTACAACCAAATCTACAGGGTGAAATGTGTCAGTAATTTTGACACTAGTTGAACATGTTGGCTTACAAATTTCCTATTAACTTGTTTATTGCTGTTTGTGATATGTAAAAACTTTATTAATTGAAAAACTTTATACCTTTTGTTGTATTTTTCACCCAAGAAATTCAAAAAATGTTTCACCTGTGCAATGTATGTGAGTGAGGTGGTTAGATCCTTTTTAAAATCTGGAGTAATAACACAGCAAGGCTAACATTACGCAGCTTTTTTATATTGCGTTTAACTGGTATAAATTTAGATAATGCCACACTGCATTGCTGTTGACTGTAATTTCAAAACCGAAAAAGGTATAAAAAGTGAGGTGAGTGTGCACAGCTTCCCACATGGAAAAAAATAAAGAAGAGCGCATTGGGAAAAAGCCGTCAGAAGAACTAAACTTACGAAAGACCCATATTTGTGCTCTCAGCACTTCTCTCCAGAAGACTTTGAGTCATTTGTACGGTCAGAATGGATGATGGAGCTGACAGGTGGTCTTTACCTGTGAAAGATAAATTCAAATGCCATGCCAACAATTTTTAGACACAAAGCGCCTAAACCCCGCCGACGACTTGCGAGCGAAAGACGCTGGGGGAAAAATAAATCAGAGACAGGCAACGCTGGATGCTCTACTAGCTACTGCAGCTGGTACTGAATGTAAAATCATGGATCAGACACCAAACCAAAGACCAGACCTTACAGGTGCTACTGGACCTGACACTAGACACGGAGCACGACAGCTACCGGTACTCACCGGATCACAGTCCGTCCAACAGCGGTACGTGTTTATTCACCATTTCATTTACAAAGCTGAAGTTTGCTTGTGATTTTGGAAAGGGCTAAAGGGCGATTCCCAGTAATTTTTCACTGTTGTAGTTTAAGTGACCAAAATGATCATGTATTTTTTAAAAAGAAGAAAACATTTCAAATGATTCAAGATGCCTTTTATTGCAGTGAGAAGAGGTTCTCATGCAACTGAGATCAGAAATAGAGATGTTTAAGTCTCAAATTAAAATAAAAAAAAGCTGTTCAATAATATTTGCAAATTTGAATTTCTAGTTTTTAATTTGAAACTTGTTTCATTGTGGCAACTCCTAACCTACACACCAACACATACTTACCTATTTTGACTTTTAATTCTTCTCAAATTATTCAAAAGTGTTGAAATCACCTTTTTATTGAATTTTCACAAATCAGATAAAGGTTTGACAAACCACAGACGGTTTTAATTATTCTGCTATTAATGTAGAATAATACAGTCCAGGTTTGACGTGTCTAAGTACTGTCATATTTAAACTAGAACAGATTAAAGATGCTCATGGTAGTGAAAAATTAGATGGAATCACCTTTTAGCCATTTCCCAATCGGAAGCTTCAATCAAAAGCCAGCTTCAGCTTCTTGTTTAATTTATTATTATTGATATTTTTACTTCACAATTTTAAGTTAGCAATGTTGTATGTATATTAATAATACAATATTTATTACAGTTGTCTTCATCTACAAATGCTGAAACACAAACCGTTGTCAGCACATCAGATTCAGCAGTACAGTGGCCAGAAGATGTGTTTTATCTAATAAAAAATGGACCACATTATGCAGACAGGCCACTGGAAAATCAAGATGAGGAAGGCTGTCATTCACCGGATTTGTTTCTTTCAGATTAAGAATCCAAGGAGAATATGCCCCTGGAAACTTCAGATATACTGTAGAATACACACCGTCTTTAGAGTCTTATCAAATTACTGTACCTGTAGTCAGGAATAAGAAGCCTCAAATGACCCCCATGATAAACAGAGACTGTTTCTTGTTTTTGAGAGTCAGTTAAAACAGATGCTAACACAGTGTGGCTCAATGATCGTTACGGAGGACACAAAAGAGCTGCAAAATGAAGGATCCCAGCTAACACTAGAACTGTCATGTGTGAATGGCTGTAAGCTCAGATGGCAGTCTCAGCCTACTCTGAGAGGAACCAAAAGAGCAGGTTACCTTCTGCTCAATGCATCTGTATTTGTCAGCGGCATCCACTTAGCAAAATTTGAACAATTCTGTAATAACTTAAACCTCAAAACAATTAATGAAGATACATATGTGAAACTGAGGAAGAAATGTGTTCCCTGTAATTGAAAAGGCATGGAACATGAAACAGAGTGCATTAATGACCACCACGAAATCAGAAGAATCTGAGGTTATCTGTTGAGATGGACGATGCGACTCACCAGGCCACTCAGTCAAATACTGTATGTACACCTTTTTAGATGTGCAAAATCCAAAAAATTATTGACTTTAAGGTAATTGGCTGCACCCAAGTGTCAAGCTCCAACACAATAGAAATGAAAGGTTTTAAGGAAGCTCTCAACGACATAGAGCAAAATGGAGTCAAGGTCATGACCATTTGTACAGACAGACATCCACAAATTATTAAAGAAATGAGGGTCAACAATCCCAAAATGCCATAATTTGATCCCTGGCAAGTTGCAAAACGGGTGTCCAGAAAGTTGGCTGCTGCATCAAAATGGAAGTCATGTGAAGACCTCGCAGCATGGATTCCATCCATTATAAATCATTTGTGGTGGAGTGTACAAACCTGTGGGGGTGATGCAGAAATGCTGAAGGAGAAATGGGTGTCGTTGATACACCATGTCATCAATCGACACGACTGGCCAGGGAACAAACACTATCGTGCATGTGGTCATGAACCACTGAGGGAATCGAGTCAGAGGAGTAATCTGTGGCTAAGGCCAGGATCTGATGCCCATGTTGCACTTGTAAAAATTATTTAAAAAAGCAGATTTTGAAAGGCCTTGACCAAAGTTCTTGCATATCTTACAAAGTGCATCCACACAGTAAGCTCAAACGTATAACATTAAAGCCATAATAGCTGTCCAAATTTGCACTTTTTTCAGTCTTTTTTTATTTGAATTGTTTGAATTGTTATTCTTCTATTCATTGAGTACAATTTTTGTCAGACAATCAACTGTTTTCCAGCCTTTGTAATTAAATTTACATGTGACTCATACGTTTAAAAAATGTGTCCATGCCTCATCCACTTCTGCATCATCACCTCCATTTGCAAACCCTGTATAAATTCCACTTAGTTCAGGGTACACAAGTCTTATTTTATTTACTGCACATGATGGAGTGACTGTGGGTTCTTCTTCCAAACCTGCCATGCATCCATCATGTAAACTGATGATATGATGCATATCTGTAAGCCCTCAAACAAGAAATATTTGAAATGTAAGTTCTGCTGTGAAAGCATGACAAATTGTTTAAAGTTATAAATAAACATGTTGTATAAAAAGTTACCACATCTCTTTGTATCATCAGTTTATGTTTTCCATAATCCATAATCGCTCCACATTTCTCACTTCCGATCCGATACTTCATAACTGAGTATCGACCGATACCGATACTTTTCCGATCCGACACTGCTCAGGTAAGGGACTCTGTATAATAAAACTTTTGTACCCAAACTATTCATTTTAACATTGTGTGAGATAAATCCAATGAAGACACTCTTATAGGGAACCCACTGACTTTAACAGCACACAGGACAGGAGGCAAGTACGTATACCACACACATGTCCTCCTTACTCATGGTGCAGCTGAAAAAACTAAAAAAGCGCTAAGCATGATGGGAAAGACAACACAGTCACTCCCCTTAACCACTAAGAGAGTGTGTTTTGTTGTCTTTCCCATAATGCTTAGCGTTTTTTTAGTTTTCCAGCTTTAGCTGGAGTTTTCCAGCTTTAGCTTTAGCTGGAAAACCAAAAACAACAGTAGCTCATGGCTCACTGCTAAGGCTGGAAAACTAAGAAAACTAAGCATTATGGGAAAGACAACAAAACCCACTCTCTTAGTGGTTAAGGGGAGTGGCTGTGGCTCTCCCCTGTGGCTCACTTCTTGGTCTGCTGCCCTCCTACATCTCCTCCTACATGTCCTTACGTGAGTGCAGCTACAGTGTGCTCTCTCAGGACATGATTACCTGCAGTGTTCCGTCAGTGAGGACTGAACTTGGAAAAAGGGCCTTCTCCTACTCCGCTCCTGCTTCATGGAATATCTTACAAAAAGATCTGAAGCTCTCGACCTTGACTTCTCTAAATGGTTTTCAGAATCTGTTGGAATCCTGGCAAAAACCAATGCAGATTTGTTCCTGTCTTTGATTTTATACGTCTACCTTATAATGTTTTGCTAGTTTTTTGATACTTTGTTAAAAAAAAAAAACTTTCTTTTTTTTTCTCTCTTTTGTTTTCTATTGTTTATTGTTTGTTTGTTTTGTTTATTGTTTAAGGAAATTCTACCACTGCTGTTCATTGTTCTTTAGTTTTAGCAGGTCGCTTTCGTAAATGAGCCCATGAGGTTCAAAAGATTTACCTGACTAAATAAAGGTTGAATGAATTGTAAGGCTTAGAGTGTCTTCATTAGGTTTAACTCACACAATGTTAAGAAGGGCATAATGTGATTGAACACAAGTGCTCTTTGAAGCTGGATCGGAAAAATATCGGCAGGTTGGATCCGATATCCGATACTTAAATACCGTATTTTTCGGATTATTGGTCGCACCGGAATATAGGTCGCCGTGTCCAATTATTGCCCAAAAATTGGAAAAATCCATAAATAGGACGCACCTGAATATAGGTCGCACCTACGTCCCCGCCGATGTAACGCCTCATCCACCGCTGACGCGCCGCATGACCGCTGAGTCAACATGGCCATATGGACCGAGTGTTTAGCTCTGCTGCTAATGTCTGCCAGAAGCTAACAGAAGCTAAACACGAGACGAGTCTGTCTCTGAAAACACGAATAAAAAATCTCATCTCATCTCAAATGTTTTCTCCAGGACATAGTTAAGTACATTAGAGCCTTATAATTACTCTGTAAGCAGAAATCAATATACACCGAGTGTACACCAGGTGAGAAATGTAGGATTATCGTACTAGAGCCCCAAAATTATCGTATTTTGAGGGAAATTATCGTACACCCGTCAAAACCAAAATAACAAGTATGCACTATAGTCACTCTGTTGTTGAATTGCGTCTAACAGGCACTCACAGCTTTGTGGCATCAGTACGGGTGGGAACCATAGACAATAATACGTATTAATGTCTGGTGGCAACTAATGAGCCCGCCCCCCCGCGCTTCTTGTTTTGTTTCATGGCGGTTTTAATTTAATAACTCAACTAAATTCTGTCTATTAAGTTTGTATTTTCAAGGAAATAATAACTTGATATTTAGCTTTACTGATATCACTACTAAAAACATCCCTAATTGTAAATTTAATATTAATTTTATTTATTTATTTTTGTTAATGCATTCTTTCTGTTTCATACCTTGGACATCCCATAAAGACATGTTGAACCGTTTCAGGGAGATTGCTGGTGCACATGTCACAAAAAAGTCCTGTTGCAAGCTTTCCAATTATTTTAAGAGATTTATTAAGGTCTGTGTGTCCTATTCTAATGCGAGTAAGTTCCTGTTTCTTCCTGCTTTCCTTGTATATCCTACCTTTTTTGTTGTGTAAATGTCTTCCTGTATCAGTAATGTCCCAGGTTTCCTGCCATATTTTCTTAATATATTTCTTAATTATCATTTAACATTTAACTTTATATAAATGTTCTCTCATTTTCATCACTTCTTCTTCCAGACCGGTGTCACACGAGACACAGCTCTGCTTTTTCTTCTTCTCTAACTCATGGGGCGGGCGCAACGGGCTATTCAGCCAATCATGGCCGTTGTTCTGAGGCAAACGCACGCACGTCACTCTTTAGGTCACATTTAGAAAAGCACGATTGGCTGGAATTTCAAGATGCATTCAGGGTTCACAAAAAAACTCAGACAGACCGTTGCGGCAGGCTGATGGAAACCGATCACAACTACACATTCAAGGAACTGTCGAATTATCGTATTTTTGGCCTTTTTCGGGATTATTGATCGTACATCGTACAGAGGGCAAAATTGTCGTACAAATACGATAATTATCGTACACCTGGCAACACTGGAGGGCTGAGTGATACTAGCAATAACAGCATTGTAAAGGCCCAGGCAGAGCTCTGCATACGACCTGTACGCCGCTCTACGTGCGTGTTCTGTGCACACGCGTTCACAGGCCTAGCTCTGTGTTCGTTCTCGCGTTAAATGCGCGCGTTTTCGCTCCAAATTCTTGTCGTAATTTGAGCAGAAGAAGGGCGGAGCATTTACCTATGGGTCAAATTGAGATTGCTGATTGGTCATTTGCTGACACGCCTACTGAATTGATTGACAGGTCAGGTGGCGGAAAAAAGGCACGGGCTGCGCAACGGTTTTCTGTGTTTAAATGTTAATAAAAAGTTCTCTAAAATAAAATAAAAACAGGGAGCGCTGGTCCAGCACACCAGAACACCAGAAAATATTTAGAACCAAGACGTACATACAGAGGAATGTACGCTGTCACCCCCTGTGGTCACAGAACATGATGGGTCACAGGATTTGGTCTAACACCGCTAAGGACCGTATCTTTAGCGATATGATAAACTGCTACTTTATTAATGTCACGCTTCTTTTCTGTGTTCCTCTACAAAGGCACACAGCATGGCTAAATGAACTCTGAACCATTTCAAATAAGAAGACGGGTCTGTCGTCTAGCTGTAGCTTCAAGATTCAAGGTGGAGTCTCACTTTACAGCAGCTTCACACAGGCTGACTAACGTGAAGGAGGTGCAGCTGAATGGACTACAGTACTCATAAAGCACCTTTCTATCTTATCAAGACACTCAAAGCTCTTTACAACACAATTTGTGCCCTCATTTTCCCATTCATGCCCTCTACTAGATTTATACAAAGAATAATCAGATCTTTATCACATTCATACACTGATGGGACACATATCAGAGGCAATGAGGAGTTAATTGTTTTGCCCAGGAACACTTCAGCATGTGATTGCTGGTGGAATCAAACCCCCAGCTCTCCCATTGGAGGACAACTGCTCTAGCCTCTCCGCCACAGCTGCCCCCAGCTGAAAAGGATTATTATTTAATATATGTAAATACAAACCGGATTCCAGAAAAGTTAGGACACTAAACAAATTGCGAATAAAAACTGAATGCAATGATGTGGAGATGGCAAATGTCAATATTTTATTCGTAATAGAACATAGATGACAGATCAAAAGTTTAATCTGAGTAAATGTAACATTTTAAGGGAAAAATATGTCGTTTCAAATTTTCATGGCGTCAACAAATCCCAAAAAAGTTGGGGCAAGTCCATTTTTACCACTGTGTGGCATCCCCCCTTCTTCTTACAACACTCAACAGACGTCTGGGGACAGAGGAGACCAGTTTCTCAAGTTTAGAAATAGGTATGCTCTCCCATTCATGTCTAATACAGGCCTCTAACTGTTCAATCGTCTTGGGCCTTCTTTGTCACACCTTCTTTATGATGTGCCAAATGTTCTCTATAGATGAAAGATCTAGACTGCAGGCTGGCCATTTCAGCACCCAGATCCTTCTACGTAGCCATGATGTTGTGATTGCTGCAGAATGTGGTCTGGCATTATCTTGTTGAAAAAGCATGGTCTTCCCTGAAAGAGATGACGTCTAGATGGGAGAATATGTTGTTCTAGAACCTGAACATAGTTCTCTGCATTAATGGTGCCTTTCCAGACATGCAAGCTGCCCATGCCACAAGCGCTCATGCAACCCCATACCATCAGTGATGCAGGCTTCTGAACGGAGCGTTGATAACAACTTGGGCTATCCTTGTCCTCTCTGGTCTGGATGACATGGCGTCCCAGTGTTCCATAAAGAACTTCAAATCATGACTCATCTGACCACAGAACAGTCTTCCATTTTGCCACACTCCATTTTAAATGACCCCTGGCCCAGTGCAAACGTCTGAGCTTGTGGAGCTTGCTTAGAAATGGCTTCCTCTTTGCACTGTAGAGTTTCAGCTGGCAACGGCGGTGTTCACTGACAATGCTTTCTGGAAGTATTCCTGAGCCCATTCTATTTCCTTGACAGTGGATGCATGCACGGAAAATGCTCTGCCGCTCCTCCCGCACCGCTCAAAACGGACGTGACGCACCGCACGACCCCTAGAGGGGCGTACCCCATTGACTTTGCATGTAAACTGGCCGCTCCTGCAGCTCAAAACGCGTTCGGTCTGAACGTACCATAAGAGGGGGACAGTTGGAACCCAGGAGGCCTCCACCTCTGTTTAATGATGGACGGTTTCTTTTCACAAAGATGGATTCCTTTACTCCTCTCTCAAACCATTGTTCCTCTCTATCAAGGATGTGAACATCATCCCTGAAAGAGTGTCCGCTGGCCTGGAGATGAGTGTAGACCGCAGAGTCCTGACCTGATGATGTTGATCTTCTGTGCTGGGCCATCCTTTTGGCCAGTGGCTGTTTAGTTTCCCCGATATAAGACTGATCACAGCCCTCCTGACACTGAACAGCATACCGGTACACAATATTACTCTGTTTGTGCTGGGGGACTGGATCTTTGGGATGAACCTGTCTTTGCCGTAATGTATTTTGGGGTTTAAAAGCCACTGGGACGTTGTGTTTAGAAAATAAGCATCTCAGTTCTCTGAAACTCCCGCAACATACGGAATGACCACTGGTCTGGGTCTGGGTTCGTTCTTTTCACCTGATGGCTGGCTGGAGTCCTGTTTGGGTTTCTTCTCTGCTTTCAGGAAGGCCCAGTTAGGATATCCACATTTCTTTAGAGCCTGTTTTGTGTGTGATTTCTCCTTCTGTCTGGCTCCTGAGTTAGTGGGGACGCTGTCTGCTCTGTGATACAGAGTCCTGATGACTCCTAACTTGTGCTCCAGAGGGTGATGGGAGTCAAACTGCAAATACTGGTCTGTGTGGGTGGGTTTGCGGTACACCTCAGTTTGCAAATATCCTCTATCAGAAACTGAGACCTCACAGTCCAAGAAAGCCAACCTGCCATTTTTTACATCTTCTCGTGTGAACTTAATATATTTATCTACAGAGTTGACGTGCTCAGTAAAATTTTGGACTTCCCAAGATTTAATTTTAACCCAGGTGTCGTCAACATACCTGAACCAATGACTTGGTAGTGTCACTGAAAAGGACATCAAGGCTCTCTTTTTGCTGGTGAAGATTCTCAGTCGTCCAGGACATGATAAATCAAAAAGGCGTTCAATTCAAGATCAACTGGACTTTATTTGTAACAGAAGACGTTTCGCTTCTCATCCGAAAAGCTTTATCAATTCAATGAACCAGACTGTGTGTGCGTGTGGCTTTATAACAGGAGTCACGCACCATCATATGTAAATTGCAAGCTGAGGTAA
>JBBPBX010046376.1:7500-13699 GCA_038048925.1 Garcialebias charrua | reverse complement strand
TTTTAAAATGATTTCCCCAGAATCTATTGTTAAGTCTGTAATTTTGAAATAACTGTGCTTTGACTCAATATTTGATTCTTGCTCTATTTCAACCCTCCTGACCGCCAGAGGGTGGTGCTGAAAGCATTGAATGTTCCCTTCGCGCATGTGCTGTTCGAGGATTAATATCAATAACATCACATGTGTGTAACACGGATGACCAATCAGAGGCCATATAGCCTGGTGTTATCTGCGGCTCTGCTCCTTTTTCTTCTTGTGCGGCTCAGTCCAAGGCTTCAGGCCTTTGGATTATTTCCACCGTCGCCGGAGGCCCAACAGCCCACTGGCCAGAGCAGCGTGTTCACCCTCCGAGGGGCCGCAATGGTTTAGCCTTCGTTCAAGGTATTTCTCCTGTTCTATGGAGATTACGACGGCTTTTCACCGCTCTTCCAACTTACAGTGTTTGACTACTGTGTTTGTGATTCAACACTGGTGAGTAGTCTTCCTTTTATTTTACCTGGGCAAGCGGCACTGTCCGCTTGTGGAGTTAGCTACCACAACACGTGAGTAGTCTTACTTCTGTTTGCCTTGGTTAGCGGCTTCGCCCGCTTTGTGTGACGACTACCAGGTGTGTGAGATTCAAGTGGGTAGTCACTTGTTGGCCTTGGTTAGCGGCTTCGCCCGCTTTGTGAGGCGACTACCATGTGTGTGTGACATTCAACATGTGGGTAGTCTTACTTCAGTTTGCCTTGGTTGCAGCGCTGTCCACCTTGTGAGGCGGCTACCATGTGAGATTACACGTGAGTAGTCTTTACTTTTTGCCTTTACTTCCTTTTTGCCTTGGTTATCAGTGCCGTTCGCTTGTGGTACGACTACTGTGTGTGAGATTCACATGTGAGAAGTCTTTACTTCCATTTTGCCTTGGTTAGTGGCAGTGTCCTCTTGTGCAGGCGACTACAGTGCATGTGGGATTCAACACATGAGTAGCCTTTACTTCTATCTTCCTTTGTTAGCGGCACCGGCCACTGTGGAGACTTCCAACCACATCGTCAGTTTGGATTGTTCTCTGAAGTTCAATTACGTAGTCAGCTGTGCTCTGGTCTCGTTTTTACTTATGAGGGCGAGTGTTCATGCACCCTCCTATTCAATCATTTTTTATCAACCTCATAACAGTTGGTCTAGACTACTGGCGCTAGCCTCTTACAGTTTGGCCTGTTTTCTATTGGTGAGGTTGACATTGTGCCCTCCCATAATTTTTTTTACCAGCATCATGACGGTCAGGATGAACTAGGCTTACTAGTTCTAACCTTGTTTTTGATTGGTGAAGGCATGCGTTTGCAACCCCCCACCCTCCCAATCATTCTTGCTGGCATCATAATGCTTAGGCTGAACTAGGCTTACTAGTTCTGACCTTGTTTTGATTGGTGATGGCATGTGTTTGCGCCCTCCCTCTCCCAGTCATTTGCACCAGCATCATAATGCTTAGGCTGAACTAGGCTTAAGCTAGGTTCTCACCAAACGCTTTTCGCGCAGCCGAATCAGCCACTTTACATTGAAAGTCTATGTGGCCAAGCATCTTGGAGCAACGGGGCGTGACGCGGCGCGTCTTCAGCATTTCAAGCAGCGCAGTAGCGCCCGGCAGTCCCTTTCCACGCACGCGCGTGTCCGCAGCAGCCGAGCGTCGTAGCAACCAATCGGCAGAGACTCTGCTATGTGATGACGCAACGACGACGGGACTTTTTGTGGACTTTTTAAACTTACCCCGTCGAGCCTCCGTGGCGAAAACAGCCTCCGGTAGGAAACCTGGCATTTTTTGAGTTGCTGCTGTCCACTCGAGCGTATGATCACCCCAAACATTAAAAAAAAAATGTTTTAATCTCAACAAAGACTTTTGGAGCTGCAGTTCGGCTCGTAGAAAACCCACTCAAGTAGTATCTGCTCGGTGCACAGAAAAACAACACATATCTGATTGGGAAGGGAGCCAGACGCTCCTCCCACTGCGCGTCTGCAGATACGTTCGGTGGAAACAGACATCTGTTGACAAGCGCAAACACGGTGCGTTGGGAGCGTTTTGATGCGTTTAGTGGGGATGTAGCATTACTAGTTCTGACCTTGTTTTTAATTGGTGAAGGCAAACGTTAGCGCCCCCTCTCCCAATGATATTTTACCAACTTCATACTTTTGGACTAGGCTTTGTATCCTGGATGTAGCTGGTGGTGCCAGCCCCTTTGCTGAATTGCAAATTTCTTTACTAAGTAGGAGCATGGATGGCTCCCACTGCTGCATGGGTTGTGGAGCCGTGCTCCAGGCGGATGACGGTCACAACATGTACCCTACCTGCCTTGGACATGACCACCTATTGGATGCCCTGTCAGAGAACCACTGTATGAACTGCAGCTTCATGCCTCCTGCTGTGAGGGTGGCTCGGCTGGCCCAGTTTCGCCGCGAGCTTGGCAGTGAACTCTTGCCTTCTGGGCAGGAGGAGGCCCCACTTAGGCGCTCGAAGCGCCAGGCCGAGGCCCCGACCTCTGTGGCCCCTCCTAGAACGTGGCGAGCCAAGTCTGGTCATGGTCTCTCCACATAAGTGGAGCAACTGTCTGCAGAATTGGCGGAGATGAAGTCCCTTTTTCAGGCATGCCAACCGGGGGCTCAACCGGTACTTAAGGGTGCTGCCCTCCCACATGCTCATGACAGCAGAGGTTCTTCAAGCTGTCACGAGAGAGAATGGTTCACGTCTATAGACCTGGAAGATGCTTGTGCCTATTGTGGCAGAGCATCACCGCTTTCTCAGGTCTGCCTATCGGGGTCATCACTAGCAGCTCTGGGTACTACCATTCAGGCTCTCTCTTTCCCCAATGGTGTTCACTCAGTACGTGAAGGCAGCCTTCTCTCAACTGCAGGCCTTCAGAATTAAGGTTCTGCCGTACTCAGACGATTGGCTTCTCTGCGTCTCGTTTCGGGCCTGTGCTTTTTGCAACACAGTCCACCGGCTCGCTCAAGTGTCCCAGTTGGATCTCAATGTCAACCTGGAGAAGAGCTGCATGATCCTTTTCAAACTAACACCTTTCTTGGGTGATTTTGCATTTGTCCTATGTGAGAGCTCGCCCATCCCTTCAAGGGTTGGCAGCATATTCCAGTTGGTCAATCAGTTCAGGCTGGGCAAGCAGCTTCCATACGTTACCTTCCGGTAGCTACGAGGCAAACGGCAATCAGCCACTCAGGTGGTGCCCTTATCCTGCTGCCACTTTACCCCTTACAGACGTGGCTCAACAGCTTTTGCCTGGATGTCAGGCCACACAGGCATCACAGGCTTGCAGTAACATGGTCAGGTCTTCAGGCCCCTGACTCCATGGGGGGATGAAGATTATCCGGGTGTCCCCATGGGAGTGGTAGTGTGTCGCAGGGAAGTGGGCATGACAGATATCAGCTCCAGGGGATTGAGGACTGTGTGGTAACACAGAGCGATTCAGGGCCGCTGGGGTCAAAGGACCACTCTAACCATAAATGTGCTGGTGCTACATGCAACGCATTGGCACTCAGGTACTTCCTGCCCCACCTGGAGGGGGGTGAGATGCTCTTATTCAGATTGACAACACCTCTATTGTCTATCACATATACCACCAGTAGACACTGGGTCAGCACAACTTCTGAGAGTATCCAGAGAGCTCTTGGAATGGGCCTCTCCTCACCTGTCCACCCTGCAAGTGACATACTTACCAGGGCGACACAGTCAGGTTGCAAGATTTCCTCTCCCACCAGGGGTCTGCTCCGGGAGAGTGGTCCCGCCACAGCGACATAGTGCTGATGCTCTGGGACCGTTTTGGTCAGGCAGAGGTAGACCTAGTTGCAACAGAGTGTCAACTCAGTGTGCCCTAGGATGCTCCCCTACCTGGGCATCTGATGCGCTGGGCAGTGCTGGGTAGCGCTAATCCAAAAATTAGTTCCACAATTTCTAAAACGCTTATTAATTTTTTTAGGTCCACAATTTCAAAAGCACAAATGTCTTATGAAAATTAGGGGAAGCTAATCTAATCCGCTATTTATATATTTATATATTATATATATATATATATATATTTATATATAGCCGGCAGCGTTATCAATATTTGCACTACACTGCCAACTGAAAAGTAACAAAAATGATCCTAAAAGGATGAAATTACAAAAATCAAAGGATTTATTTAATACTTTACGTACATATATTCTATTCGGCCACGAAATTAACAAAAAATAGAATGATCTTTTAATCCCTAAAACCACTTTTAAATCTCAAATACACGGGTGTGTCGCCACCGCATTTATACATAAAAGTAACCCAAATACATAAAACTAACGACTCACCGTCGAATGGTCGACACAAAACACACAATAAAATCCTCCGGCCGCGTTAATTTGGCTTGAAACAGCGGGGTTCTCTGCGGATTTATCCATTAGTAACCCAGCACAACCAGCTGGACACAGAGTTCAGCGTCCAGTTCACCTCTGACCCGGAAGATGTCAAGATTCTATAGGTAGTCAACAGATTTAATGAAAAGTAACTAAAATACATAAAACTAACGACTCACCGTCGAATGGTCGACACAAAACACACAATAAAATCCTCCGGCCGCGTTAATTTGGCTTGAAACAGCGGGGTTCTCTGCGGATTTATCCAAGTACCCAGCACAAACAGCTAGCCACAGAATTAGCCCCTGAGTTCACCTCTGACCCGGAAGATGTCAAGATGGAATAGTCCATTTTTAGTAGGGGGATAAAGAAATCGACCGTTTTTTTAATTGCGTATTTAATGATCGTTTTCATCGTAACTATAATTATTTTTATGTTAAATGTACATTAACAAGCAGGATCAATGTTAGGGATGTAGGTGACTGGCCGGGGCGCGGCGGGGCCGGGGCCCCATGCTGATTGGGATCCCCAGGCAACGGCATCATTTACCTACATGGTAGATCCGAGTCTGTTCTCCGCTCTGCTCCCCCTCCAACCCTCCCTCCTCTCTGCTCTTTACGGTGGGGAAAAAGGTAAAACTAGCAGCAACAGAGCCAGAATAAGAGCCTCTAAATAAGTTTATTGGTTTTTACTGATAGATAATTAGTTATTAGCGGTACTGCATTTTAAATAAAAATAGCACAAATCCGCTTATGAATTATAAAAGTTAGTCAAACCACAAAAACGCTGACAAAAAGTTTAGGTCCACTGTAAGCGGATTAGCGCTTTAGCGCTCTCTGGCGTTCATGTGCCCACCACTGGCGCTGGGCCAGGATGCATTGGCCCATCCTTGGCCAAGGGGCCCCCATATGCCTTTTTGCCCCTTTCTCTAATTTGGTTGGGGGGACTGATATGACACCCTAATCCTCAACGTCTTCGACCGTGGGTGTGGCCACTGCAAGGCTAGGACAGCAGCTGACTGGAATCTTGAGCCCTGTCAGATGTACCATGGGCACCAGGGCACCCTCTACTCGTCAGCAGGATAGAAAAAGATGGTGTCTGATCACAGTGAGGATCCAGTCTCGTGTACAGTACCCACCATCCAGAGTTTCTCCAGCCAATCCTTGCTAAGGGTCGCTTATCTCCGACGCTTACAGTTTATGTAATGGCAATATCATCTGATCACGCCGGCATCAATAGCTGTGCGGTGGGGAGCCATGATCTAATCTCTTCTCTGTGTGGTGCCTATAAGTTACAGCCGCCTACAACTATACGAGCACCAGGTTGGCAGATGCCCTTGATTTCCAAAGCTCTGTGCTACCCTCCTTTTGCACCTCTAACGCACGTAGACCTCAAGTTTTTTTTTTCATGTGACAGCCTTAGTTGGCTATGGCCTCAGTGAGAGGGTTGGCGAGCTATGGCTCTCTCTCAGCTCATCATGCCTCAGGTGGGACCCTGAGGGCTCGGATGTTACCTTGTGGCTACACACTACATTTAGAACAAGGTGCTATCTCACTCCATTGAGGCTGGTACATTTTCAGCCTACACCTGGCGAGGGGTCTCTATTGTGCCAGTGAGAGCACTGGAGGCATACGTTGCAGCTACTGCCATTATACAATGCTCAGACCATCTGTCTGTGTCTTAAGGAGGCCCTAGGTTAGGCTATCTTCTTTCCAAACGGTGCCTATCCCACTGGGTTGTGGATGTAATTTGCCAAACCTACACCGCGGGGCATAACCCCCTGCCGGTCAGCGTAAAGGCGCATTCTGCCAGGAGCGTTTCCGTTGCCTGGGCT
>JBBPBX010046376.1:0-2500 GCA_038048925.1 Garcialebias charrua | reverse complement strand
GTTCGGGTCCTGACGCACGGACTCCCTCTCGATCCTCCGCTGGAACAGGAGCTGGGCTCTGCACAGGCGAGGGGAGAATGGTCACAGTGAACATAGGGTCTGAGCTATCATCAATCATGGGAGACCCCACAGGAGTGATTGGTTCGATGCCAGACCATCCTTCATCAGATGGCATATATTCAGAAGCATCTGGCACTTGTTGTGGTTGGTCTTGCAGCGCTTGGATGGCGGTGGCTGATTCATCAGGGGAATGTGGGCCTAAGTTGAATCCCTCCATTAACAACACGTTAGGGGGAATTGACCCTTCAGGACTGGTTGGGTCAAAGGAATCAGTGTCTATGGACCCAGTGGAGCTCGATGGACCCACTTCACTGCTCCCAAAGTGTTCCAAGTAGCGGTTCAGTGACTCTAATGCGCACATTTCTGGGCACTCTGGGCATTCTGTGCACTCACGAACAAGGATGGCTTGGTCAGGGGAAGCCACATCCATAGGCTCGGTTTCAGATTGAGCCTCAGGGGATTCAGCACGAAGGGGAGTTGCTTCTGGGCTTTGATGTGGGGTCGCCACCACCAGGGATGGAGCCAAGTTGATTTCTTGTGAACCTGCAGCTTGGCCTTGGATTACGGTCACCTCATGCGTTGGGGCCAAAGAGGGATTGGTTCCCATGCCCGTGTCCAACGAGGCAGACACCCCCTGTGGCACAGGTTCTGGTTGGGTCTTGTGTGACCTCAAAGGCTGGGCCATGGACCAACGCCAACCCGGTGTACAGATGAATGGCCACGAACCTGGTTCCGTTGTCAAGATGTTCCCACGTCTTGGCTACCACCGGGTGGTATGTGGCGCCTGCTGGAACTGCCCCTATCGCCAGATAGGGTGCCGCCCTCAGCGCCGAGGTCCAGATGACTTTACAGGTGCTCTCCGTGGCCACGCACACATCTACTGGCACTTTGGGTAGGCAGCCTGGTTCATCCAGGACCAGGATTCCGTTCACTACAGCCGTAGCCACCACATTGGAATGACATCTGTGGCACCACCAGAACGGACCAACAGCCCAAAGGTATTTGGTGTCTGTCAATCCACGGCGACAGAACCCGCAGGATACATCAGGCTCCTGCAACAGCAATAAGGGAGGTGACAGACCAGGTTCTCTAATAGCAACACTCTTAGTCCTCATCGCCTCTTAAAACACTCAACTACGTGTGCCGGGCCTTGGGGTCTTATGGGCCTTGAGCCGTCATGAGCCTTGCGCCATCGGCGTTTACCATTGAGTATTTCTTAAAGAGATGAGGCTAAGTTAATTCTGTTTCATTATAAAAATAACAAAAGAGATAACAGTAATAATGATGAAAAATAAAAATAAAATGAAAAATTAAAGAATTAAAAATTAAAATTAAAATTTTAAAAATAAAAAGCGTGAGCAGGGGATTTCAAGCAGTGTTGGTTATAATGATCAGGATCTTGTATCTTCCAGGAACTCAGATGTCTCGATCTACGGAGATTCCACGATCTCCGCTTGCCTCTGGTTCAGCAGGGAGCGGTCTACGGGTGAGCTTGAAGATGGCCCCGTAGGTCATCATCCAGGCCACGATGGGCACCGTGGTGCAGAGACTGACCCAGTAAAGCACGGAGCAGACTCCCCACACCAGGCCCCATCCAATCAAAACAGCCAACTTTAGAGACCAACGGTATCTGTTCTGGGGTCGCAGAGATAGAGTCTGATAAAGCAGGTGTGCCACCACTGTTATGGCGATGGTCGCTTCCATCACCACTGTTACTATTCTACCGGCCGTGTTTCCACAGTTGGTACGGGGGATGAGTAGGGGAGTAAGCCCAGCTGCACACTCAAGGGCTACCACAACAGTATCTACCATCAACCAGGCTGAGATTACCACTCCCTGTCGAAACGAAGGATTCACTCTTCCCAGCAAGTAGACGACAAACAGATGTGGCATAATTTCAGCTCTCTTGAGTATTACATGGGTCACCACCATTTTAGCATAGGCCTGCAGGGCCACAGGGATTCGCATGAGCTTTCCCCTGCCCCATTCCCCGGTATGGCAGTAGCACATCCATGCTGTCATTATCAGAAAATATTCTACCGAGCTCCCTTTAAAATAAGCAGGGCACGGAGGCCAGAGTTTGGTGGTGGGTACTGTAGTAGCATCCGACCCCCAAATAGGAGTGCTCACTTCTATGGATTCAGTGGTTGTTTGACAATCCTCAGTAGTCATGATTCTAGATTATTTTCCTAAACCAATAATAAGTGATACGGTTCTTTCTTCTTAAAATTCCACAATAATTGTGGATGATATGTTTTTCCCAATCTTCTAGCTGCTCTCTCTGTTGGGCTGTTATCTTGGTTTTCCAATCACAGTAGCCAGGCAACACTACTCCAGAAGTGTTTGAATATCCGTACTCTCTATATGTAACACTGGGTCTTCTGTCTTTGCCTTTGCCTTTTACAACCTGAGTTTTACATTTTTCACCACAAGGTGTTCC
>JBBPBX010046375.1:9435-26619 GCA_038048925.1 Garcialebias charrua | reverse complement strand
GAGAAACGCAATTTCAATCCTGTGTATGTCCTGTACATATTGCAGTTCTGACAATAAAGTTGACTTTGACTTTTGACTTTGACTTTGAGGTTGACTGTAGGCACAGTTTCAAGAGTTGACACAGTTGCTCTGTGGAAAGCGTGGTCCTGCTGTTCAGATGAAACGTTCCTACAATTTTTTTGCTTTGTTTTGTTTTGTTTATTGAATGTCAAGAGGACCAGACTTAGCTTTTTTTAGATTTTTCTACCTGAATTATTGAGCATGCATCAGGGTGCAGTTAATGCAGACAACCTCTACCTTGTTGAAGAAGCAGAAAAGACACCAGACCCTCTCATATCTAATGTGATGTGTTCTCATCAAATATGGTGAGACATTACATTCATAGTATTGATTGTCAATGACTTTTAGCTACTACCACACAAAGTTTTAGTTAAATAGTAAAATTAACTGAGTTGGATACATCTTTGTGTTCAATGTCAACTAGCCATGGCACCATCTTAAACTGAATTGGCTCCAAATGTAAATCACATTCTTCTGCAAGTTTCATTGAAACTCATCCAGCAGTCCATAAAATAGTTTGGAAACAGAAATACACAAAAACATTGTTGACCACCTTTTATCAGTGAGTGCATGCAGTACAAATGTCATGAAATAGACCAGGATTGTCTGTTAAGAGCAGGGGTTCCCAACCCTGGCCTCGAGGAACATTTTGTCGTGTGTTTTATTTTCTCTGCTCCAACACACCTGATTCAGGGATTGACTTTCTCAAGTTCTGCAGAAGCCTGTTAATCAATCATTTGTTTAAAATAGGTGTGTCCGAGCAGGTAAACAACTAAAACATGCCCTGATGCATGCTCAATAATCCAGGCAGAAAGATCTAAAAAAGCTAAGTCTGGTCCTCTGGACATTCAAAAACCAAAACAAAAAAGTTGAAATGTTTCGTCTTTCATCCGAAACAGCTAAAACCAGCTGCTCACATGATCAAGGAGGACCATCAGCCTAACGATGGATCGTTAGCACCCTGATGGTTGTTTGCTATTCACAGAGGGCTGAGTGATACTAGCAATAACAGCATTGTAAGAGGGGGACAGTTGAACCCGGAGGCCTCCACCTCTGTTTAATGATGGACGGTTTCTTTTCACAAAGATGGCCTCCTTTACTCCTCTCTCAAACCATCGTTCCTCTCTATCAAGGATGTGAACATCTTCATCCCTGAAAGAGTGACCTCTGGCCTGGAGATGAGTGTAGACTGCAGAGTCCTGACCTGATGATGTTGATCTTCTGTGCTGGGCCATCCTTTTGGCCAGTGGCTGTTTAGTTTCCCCGATATAAGACTGATCACAGCCCTCCTGACACTGAACAGCATACACAATATTACTCTGTTTGTGCCGGGGGACTGGATCTTTGGGATGAACCAGTCTTTGCCGTAATGTATTTTGGGGTTTAAAAGCCACTGGGACGTTGTGTTTAGAAAATAAACGTCTCAATTTCTCTGAAACTCCCATAACATACGGAATGACCACTGGTCTGGGTCTGGGTTCCTTCTTTTCACCTGAAGCTGGCTGGAGTCCCGTTTGGGTTTCTTCTCTGCTTTCAGGAAGGCCCAGTTAGGATATCCACATTTCTCTAGAGCCTGTTTTGTGTTAGCCTGGCCCTCGCCGTTCGCAGCTCCGCTCAATTCTCATTTCCCTTCACTGCTCAGTCTGGGACTTCTCCCATAGACAACGATTTCTCCGGCTGATTTTTGACCGGACCAATCAGAGAACAGAAGGGGCGGAGTTTTTGGCCCCTAACCCACGCCCCCACCTGTCCCAGCGCGCAGCCAGCGAGCAGCCGCATGTTCTCATTCAAAGCGATGCAAAGCGATGCAGGACTGTTTTATATGTGACACAAATGTATTAAATTCCCCTTCTTAATCCCTTATCTGGAGTTTTCTTTTGTTTTTTTGCCAAAAGTCAAGTGATCGCTCCCTCCTCCTCCTCCTCTCCCTCCGCTGAGTGCAAATGAATGAGGAAATGGCTGAGGTTGTCACGAGAGAATTAAACTCGGGTTTTACGTTGCTGCCCGAGTCCCTGCAGATTTTCTGGTCTTCTGGTGTGCTGGACCAGCGCTCCATGGTTTTATTTTATTTTTTTAGAACGTTTTATTAACATATAAACACAGAATATGCAGCGGCAGCGAGAGAAAATGCAGCAGGAGGCGGAGCAGATGTCAAGTTCAACAGACCACGGGGGAGCAGCCATATATGGCTCTGAGGGGGAGGGAGCAGAATGTTTTCCCTGTTCAAAATTTTTCTAAGATCCAATGGTTTTGTTCCTCAGCAGAGGCCACGCCTCCAGCAAGAATCGGTTCTCTATGGAGAAAGTCCAGACCCTAGTACGAAGCGAAGTGAAGGACAAGGGTCTGGTTTTAACCAGGCTAGTTTTGTGTGTGATTTCTCCTTCTGTCTGGCTCCTGAGTTAGTGGGGACGCTGTCTGCTCTGTGATACAGAGTCCTGATGACTCCTAACTTGTGCTCCAGAGGGTGATGGGAGTCAAACTGTAAATACTGGTCTGTGTGGGTGGGTTTGTGGTACACCTCAGTTTGCAAATTTCCTCTATCAGAAACTGAGACCTCACAGTCCAAGAAAGCCAACCTGCCATTTTTTACATCTTCTCGTGTGAACTTGATATATTTATCCACAGAGTTGATGTGATCAGTGAAATGTTGGACTTCCTGAGATTTAATTTTAACCCAGGTGTCGTCAACATACCTGAACCAATGACTTGGTGGTCTCCCTGAAAAGGACGTCAAGGCTCTTTTCTACCTCCTCCATGTACAGGTTGGCAACAATAGGAGAAACTGGAGACCCCATAGCACACCCATGTTTCTGCCTATAATATTGCTCCCCATATGTGAAGTAGGTTGACTGCAGGCACAGTTTCAAGAGTTGACACAGTTGCTCTGTGGAAAGTGTGGTCCTGCTGTTCAGAGTGGTGTCTGATTTTAACCTTAAACAGACCACCTCTACTGCCTCATCAACAGGAATGCACGTAAAGAGTGATGTGACATCAAAAGAGACCATTGTTTCATCAGTCTCCATGATGACATCCCTCACCTTATCCACAAAGTCCATGGTGTTCTGTATGTGGTGTTCTGAGCTGCCAACTAAAGGGATGAGTACAGATGCCAGATATTTGGAAACATTGTAAGTGACCAAGTTAATCATGCTAACAATTGGTCTTAAAGGTACATCTTGTTTGTGGAGTTTGGGTAAATCATACAGACTAGGTGTGGCCTCCCCTGGGTACAGTCTGTGGTACAGATTATGATCAATAGCCTTGTCTCCAAAATGTTCAGGCAATCTATCAACTTCTTCTTGTAACCACTTCTTGGATCTCTTTTCAGTGGTTCATAAGTGGTTAAGTCACTAAGCAGTGACATAACTTTCTCATGATAGTCTTTCTGGTTCAAAATCACTGTGCACCTTCCTTTGTCAGCTGAAAGAATTATTATGTTTTTGTCCTTGCTAAGAGTGGTGAGTGCATCCCTCTCTTCTCTACTGATGTTGTAAAGTAGTGGTTTGGCATTACTGAGGCAGGCTGAAATGTTCATTCTGAGTTGTTCTGCTTCAAACTCTTTAATTTTGTTGTTATGGATGGCTTACTCAGTGGCTGTGATCATCTCTACCAGCGGAATTCTACTTGGTGCAACTGCAAAGTTCAGTCCCCTGGCAAGAATCTCCGTCTCTGGTTTGGTGAGCTGTCTGTCAGATATCTAAAAAAGCTAAGTCTGGTCCTTTGGACATTCAAAAAACAAAACATAACTTTTTTGCTTTGTTTTGTTTTGTTTTTTGAATGTCCAGAGGACCAGACTTAGCTTTTTTAGGTTTTTCTACCTGGATTATTGAGCATGCATCAGGGTGACTGTCAGATAAATTCTTCACCCACTTTTCTGTCTCCCTGGCATGTAACTAAAACATGCAGGATAGTCCGCTCATTCTCAATCAGTTCATCTGGACAGTTTCTTTTTAGTAGAAACGTTCCACCCTCACTCCAGAGGGCTTCATCAGTCAGACTCAGAGTAGTCCCAAGTACACTGAAGTTACCCCACCAAGTAAACAACTTAAGTGGACCAACCAGTTTGCTGTAGCCAAGATGGTTTCTGGAGACTGTCCTGTCCCTTGTCGACTCCTCACAGGCAGGCAGACATGTTGATACCTGGACTATTGAGCATGAACTTTCTTGTCATGCAGGATAGTGTTCCTCAAGGGCCAGGGTTAGGAACCACTGAGGAATAAATCCATCTTTACCTGCTTTTTCCTTTTCATGTTGTGGGGGGTCACTGGTGTCCATATCCAGCAGTTACTGTGTGAGAAGCGGGGACACCCTGGACAGGTCTCCAGTCCATCACAGGGACTAACCTAACCCTAACACTCTCTCACTCTCACCTAGAGAATATTTAAAGTTACCAATCAGTCTAACATGCATGTTTTTGGTCTGTGGGAGGAAATTGAACTAACCTGTTTAAATAAAGATGCCCGAACCACCTCAACTGGCTCCTCTCGATGTGGAGGAGCAGCGGATCTCTCCTGAAAATTGAACTTCTCATCCTATCTCTAAGGGAGAGTCCAGCTACCCTTGCAGATAAACTCATTTCAACTTCTTGTATCCACCATCTCATTCTTTCAGAGTTCTTGACCATAGGTGAGGGTAGGAACATAGACTGACAAGTAAACAGAGAGCTTTGCCTTACAGGTCAGCTCCCTCTTCACTACAACAGACTGGCACAAGAGTCCGCAATACTGCAAATGCTGCACCAATCCATCTGTCAATCTCACGCTCCATTCTTCCCTCACTCGTGAACAAATCCCGAGATACTTGAAATACTCTACTGGAGGCAGAACCTCACCCTCAACCCGAAGAGAGCAATCTACCCTTTTCTGGTTGAGGACCATGGCCTCAGATTTGGAAGTGCTGATTCTCATACCAGCCATTTCACACTTGGCTGTAAACTGCTCTATTGGAAGCTGAAGATCACAGCATAATGACGCCAACAGGACCACAACCCTAACCGCCCAATCCCATACTCAAGGAGTACCCCCAACAGTGTACCTCGAGGAACATGGTCGAATGCCTTCTCCAAGTCCACAAAACACATATAGACTGAATGGGCAAACTCCCATGACCCCTTGAGGACCTTAGTGAAGGTAAAGAGCTGGTCCAGTGTTCCACGGCCAGGACAGAACCCGCATTGTTCCTCTTGGATCTGAGGTTCGACCAACGATCGGACTCACTTCTTCAGTACCCCTGAATACGCCTTACCAGGGAGGCTAAGGAGAGTGATGCCCCTATAATTGGAGCACACCCTCCGGTCCCCCTTAAGGCCCCGGTATAGCTCTGTGTTCGGCCGAACGCCGCTCGACGCGCGCGTTCTGTGCGCAGGCAGTTCACAGTATAGCTCTGCGTTCATTCTCGCGTTTTCGCTCCGACGTCATTTGAGCACCAGCAGGGCAGAGTGTTTACCTACAGGACAAATTGAGGTCGCTGATTGGTCATTTGCTGACATGCCTACTGAATTGATTGACAGGTCGGGTGGGGAAAAAAAGGCACGAGCCGGTAGCTGCAGCCGCAGCAGTGTTCTGTGTTTATATGTTAATAAATAGTTCTAAAAAATAAAATAAAAACAGGGAACGCTGGTCCAGCACACCAGCCCACCAGGAAATCTGCAGAACCTCGCGCAGCCACGTTGGACCCGAGTTTAATTTGCTTGTGACAAATTCATTCATTTCCTCATCATTTCAGTCACGGAGTCAGCAGAGGAGGAAGCGATCACTTGACTTTTGGCAAAAAAAAAACAAAAGAAAAATCCAGATCAGGGATGAAGAAGGGGAATCTAATACATCCAAAGACATACGTTTGTGTCACATACAAAGCAGTCCGGCGCCGGGCAGTTTATTGTGAGTCAACGCGTTTGCGTTCGCGGTCGTAAAATTTGAGCTTGGCGCATTCGTGCCCGCGTTCAAACGCTTGTGCCTCTGCGTTCGAACGGCGATGAGCGGCGTTCGGCCGAACACAGAGCTATACTGGGGGCCTTTATTGAAGAGGGGAACCACCACCCCAATCTGCCAGTCCAGTGGCACTGCCCCAGATGTCCAGGCGATGTTACAATATGTGAACCAAGACAGCCCCACAAAATCCAGAGCCTTTAGGAAATCAGGGTGAATCTCATCTACTGCCTGAGCCCTGCCGCCATCACAAGAGTTGATTAATAGAAGATAATCCTTCCTTACTGATATTGTGCTTGTAGATGGAGCTAGAGGAGGGGGAGACGAGGTCCTAGGTTTCCGTAGACGAGTTGAGGATCTAGAGGAGGTGAGTACTGGGGAACCGAGAATCAGTTCCCTTTCAGTCAAGTTCTCTCGGTGCAACATATGCTACGGGAATTGTGCCCCCGCGCGATTACCTGAAGGAATACATTCACGCCTTTACGGCTAGGGTGTCAGCGTTGCGCCAGAGGCCCCGCCCTCTTGGCATTTAAGCCGCTGACACCATCCATCTTTCTCTTTTTTGCCCTTCACCTTGCTTAAACCTGAACTACCTCTCTTCGCGGGACTTCTCTGTTGCTTCATCGCTCAACCAGAGGTGAGCTTGCTCCCTACACAGAGCATACAGAGAACTATTCCTGCGTACTACTGGACTAGCGAAAGCTAGTCCGGGACATTTTCTCTTAACCCCGAAGTTTTTTCTTCTCCTCTCTCCACAGACTGCTTCGCTCGACGGCGCTAACTGCGCCACAACTGCCACCCTTGCTAACTCATAGCGGGCTAGCCGGCGAAAGCGACGCGACGGAGGAGATGTTTCAAATTAAAAGAAAAAGGATTCTGGAAGGACTCGCTCGCCTTATTTCGGACATGCCTCCGAAGAAAGGAAAGCGAAAGACAAGACTTCCAAGGAAAACCAGCAGGACGACGAGCCCAACTTCGCGCGCCTGTCCTAGCGGATGCGGTTTCTCCCTCGCAGCGACGGACACCATGAGGCCTATCCCGTCTGCTTGGGAATGTTACACGCAAAAACGGTGCTGGATACGCCCGACTTTTGCCCACACTGCAGCCAGATGCTGGAGGCGGTGCTGCGGCACCGGGTTGACCTCGTCGCCAAGGCCATGGGCGCCCCAGTAGTACCAGCGGATCCGGATACCACAGAGCCCCTCACTCCCACGCCGGAGCTCGAGAACATGGCTCTGCACGACAGCACACAAGTCAAATGGGGTGACAGCCCTGACGTGCTGGCTCCTATGGTGGACCTAACAGTCGAATTCGACACTCGAGGCATGATGAACGAGGAAGAGATCTCGATTTCAGCCTCAGGCGAATTTTCCGCGGAGGACGCAGACGTTGAATTCGAGGAACAGGGAGAAGACCTCTCCCAAACCCCGGTATGTGTGCTCCCGGAAACTGACTGTTCCATCCCTGCTATGTTTGACCTGTGTCACAGAGCAGCCAACACGTTGCAAATCCCATGGCCAGAGCCTCCGCCTCGCCAACAGGTCACAAGGCTGGCAGGAAACTATTTTTACTCAAAGCAGGCCGCCACGAGGCAAAGGATGCCCGTGTTCCCGGACTTCCTCACAAAACTAATGCCTCTTTTCCACCGCTCGGCTCGGCTCGGGTTGGATCGGCTCAGGTCGGCTCAGTTCGGGTCGGGTCACATCTATGTTCTGTTTCCACAGCTTTTTTGTACCCCTTCTGTGGGCGGGGTCCAGAATCCTACTCGTCTTACCACATGGTGGCAGTAGTGTTCCCTCAAGCTATTTACTACAGTACTAGCCACCACTAGAAGAAGAACACAATAAAGGCTTTGACAGAATGTTGTGAAAGAGATGTCATGCTATAATGAGTACCTCATGAGCTGTAATCTTTAAACCCAATTCATAATCCTACCTTGTTGCCTTCTTTAAACCCATGTATTTTCCAATTTAGTATTTTTACAATAAAGATGTATTAAAGCATATTTTATTATTTAGTTATGCACAAGGTGCTTGATAAAGTTGCAAAACCATATTTATCTGAGCTGCTTCAACCTTCCTGCCCTCCCCGTTCTCAGATCAGCTGAGCAGTTGCTGCTGACAGTCCTCAAAACTTTTTAAATCTTATTTAAAAACACACATTTATTCCTTGGCTTTTAACACGTGATCTTATCTTTTATGGCATGTTAACACACCTGCAGTAAGACTGGTATATGTATTTATTTTTGTATGCTTTTTATAGTTTTTAATTAACTTGTCTTTTATGTTATTGTACAGCACTTTGGTTGACCCTGTGGTTTTTAAAATGTGCTTTATAAATAAAGTTGATTTAAAACATCACACTGTGATCTTTGAAACTGCCAGAGTTTCCCTGGTAAAGTTGCTGCTGGGTGGTAGATGGTAGATGGATGGTCTGTGAATTCTTTAACTTTAAACTGTCCAAAGGACTTTGGCCACTTTTAATTTTTGACTTTTTTTGTATGACTTCATCCTAGAACCAAATAATTTATAACGTAATAACAGTTGAGCAGATTCTAATAATCTTTATCTTATGATTCTTTAAAGGTCAAATGCAAATGGAAAGTTCTCTTAACTTCCAGTATGGATTTAAACACAATACACACTTCACATTATAAAATAAGTTTAGGAAATTGAATGTTCGAGGACACCACTTAAGAAAATATAACGTTTAATAGGAAAAGTTTGAAGTGACAAACAGAAGTAACAAATTTCCATCTGGTGTCTCACGTCTTCCTCCAGAAGATGACACAGGTTGTTGAATTCTGGTGATTTTCTTCTGTTGACTGTAAAAGAAAAATGTGATTAATTTAGTCCAGAAACTGTTTTTTTTTTTTTTAAACAACACAGTGTGATCACAACATGTTCATATACTAAATGTATCCTGTTGGAGTTATTTGAAATAAAATTCAATGTTTTATAGACATAAATGTGTCAAGCTACCTCCATTAATTTTCTCCCTTGTACTTTGTATCACATATTATCAATTCTATCAAAAACCACATAGCTGATATTTTTCAAAAAAATCTAGTGTGATCACAACATGTTCATATACTAAATGTATCCTGTTGGAGTTATTTGAAATAAAATTCGAATTTTTATAATTTATTTTCGTTGTGCAAGCACAGTTTTGGAAGAAGTCAAAGCGAAACTACTTTAAATGCAGCATATTTGACCACTACGTGACAATATTAAAGCGTGGTTAAGCTCAGGAGCCCTCGTACTATAAAGTCAGCTATGAAATATATTTTATATCTGTTCATTGAGCTACATTTAAAGACATAAAGCCGCCCGCGCGCCGCGTGTTGCTCGTGGCGAACCTGCTTTTTAAAATCCTGCAGTTTTGAGCAATACGTGATTTTATTAAGGACACGTTCAGCTGAAGACCCATCTTTGCTATAAATTTTAAAAATAATAATTGTTTTTACCGTGTTATTCATGTAAAGTCCTGCAGTGATCACTTCCCTCGCTTCCGTGAAAACTGCTCGAGTCTCCTCCTTCCTACTTCCGGAGCGGGTGAGCTCGCCTCAGTACCCCTCTGAAACCAGCCCGAAAATCTCAAGAAATCTCGCGCGGCTTAGCACGGAATATCCGGTGGAAAAGGATGAAAGGGGGTCTCTGCGACGCACACATGACGTAACATCCGACCCGAGCCGACCGGTGGAAAAGGGGCATAACTCACACCTGGCCTCAGCCCAGAGCTCCCATGCTTTTACCACTCTCACAGTTCCTCGACGTAGACGGGATGGATGAGGTGGGAATAGCCAACGTGCCTCAAATTGAGGACACACTGGCATCTTACCTGGCTTCCAAGTCATCCGGGACAAAACCAACTCTTCCCAGCAAAGCCTGTCGAGCTTCAGCTTCTCTGCTCGAGAAATGCTACAGAGCTCAGGGACTCGCGGCACGCGCCATGAATGCATCCGCGTTGATGCATGTTTACCTGGCTGAAAAGCTGCAACAGTTCCAGATAACGACGGACAAGCAAGCTGCCGCTGACTTGCTGGATGAAGCCCGCAGGGCAACAGACTTTGTGCTCCGTATGATGGGAACAGCCGCTGTTGCTCAAGGCAGAGGCATGGCGGAAGTGGTCATCGCGATACGTCATCTGTGGATGACTTTAACTGACCTCCCAGAGGGACAAAAGGTACCTTTTCTCTAGCACTCGATAGAACCGACGGGATTGTTTGGGACAGCTTTGGATCGAATTCAGACCAAGCTGGACCAAAGGCGCAAACAGGCTGAAGCTCTCCGGGTGGGACTCAGGGAGTCTGCTGGAGGCAAACCTACTCAGCCTCGACACCGCTCGGCAACGCGTGCCCCACCGCAGAAGCGGCCGGCGTACGAGTATGAGCATCGGCAGAGACCACCGCCAGGCCCACCTCGGACCGAACATGCATGGAGCAAAAACAAGTTTGTCCCCTGCCAGGCGGTCAGACACAGGGCCTCCTCGGCGAACATGGGACACCAGACAAAAGCGTGCCTGATGAACCAGGTTCACGTCTTGACTTTACACGATCACCCACCCACGCGGTATGGGAAGTGATCTCTTCATGTCCAGACTTTATTTGTAGCACGGTACAAAAAGCTGGTAACTCTGTTGCATGCACAAATCATGTTTTTCCTGCTGTGAGTGACATAAAGTCGTATATGTCATTCCACATAAGCACGAATAAAGCTAAAAAAACAGCCCCTCTCGGTTTTATTCTCTAAAAAAAGAATCAAACAACAACAAACAACTTCAGCAGAACAGGTCCCTCTGGCCTACCAGCCGTCATAAAGGGAGGGGGCCATCTTCCCCCCCTCCCTCACGGCTCACGGGGTGTTAGCATAATCAATGAGCCCCGGCAAGGAGCCTCTGCTCCGTCTGTAGCGGACAGGCACAGAGGTGTCTGCAAGCAGGCCCCTCACCCCTCATGGAGACAGGTGAGAGGGGTCACGTGTTCCAGTCCCTGTTCCATTGTGAACGACGGGGCGGTCAATACACTAACCAAGCTGTGGTGATATGTCCTAGTTGGGTTGCCGTAGCTAGTATAGACTGAGCATGCGCAGTGTGTGTGTTTTAGTTGTGAACTGAACCTGACGAGACGTTAACATGTCGTGCTATTAGCAGTTCAATAAAGCTGAGTTCGCCAAGCTACCTCGTGAGTCCACCGCCCGTTCTTCACAGAAGCAGCCGTTCATGACATGGTGTCAGAAGTGGCCGACAGGACGCCTTACTGAGTGAGTTACTGAGTGAAATGGCAAAGTTCGGTCCACCCGAGCCCTTTGATTTCTCCCGCCCGGCAGAATGGCCGATGTGGCGGCGTCGCTTCGATCGCTACAGAATAGCGTCAAAGTTGGACGGAGAGAGCGGAGAGGTACAAGTCAACACGCTTCTTTATGCCCTGGGAAGAGAGGCAGAGGCTATTTACGACTCGTTTGTGTACGAGAGAGTAAATGTGGCGGCTGATGAATATGAAGAAATCGAGGAGACACATCCTGAGCTAGATTACACGACGGTAATGGCGAAATTCAGCGACCATTTTGTGCCAAGAAGAAATGTTATTCACGACAGAGCTTGCTTTCATAAAAGAGTGCAGAAAGCCGGAGAGCCTGTTGAAGCATTCGTCAGAAGCTTATATGAACTAGCTCAAAACTGTGAGTTTGGAGGCACAAAAGATGAACACATTCGAGACAGAATTGTGATTGGAATACTGGACCACAGTATTTCTGAAAAACTGCAGTTGGAGGCAAACCTCACGCTAGAACGAGCTATTCAGATAGCAAGGCAAAGTGAACAAATAAAGCAGCAGAGTGCTAGCTTGCGTGTCGAACACATGGTCGACGCTATGAGTCAAGGGGGACGCCATTTTAAAACATCAAAGAGCGACAACGACGCAAGATGGAGGCGAAAACCGGAGCCCAGTGAGCCCAAAGACCCCTTCACATGTTCACGCTGTAATAGACAACATGGAAAAACGCAGCCATGTCCAGCAAAGAACAAGAGGTGCCATAAATGCAATAAATTGGGACATTTTGAAATAGTCTGCAAATCAAAAATGCTGAAAGAGGTGACAGTAGTTTCTAACAATTCAGTAGAGAGTGACGACATGATTTTTCTTGGAGCAGTAACTAATGTAAAGCCAGCTATAATAGAGCAGCCAGATTCAGAAAGTGAGTGGCTTGTAGAATTACCTATAAATGGCTGTACGGTCAGATTTAAAATCGACACAGGTGCAGATATAACAGTGATGTCGCTGACTACATTTAATAGACTGCCAAATAGCCCAAGATTAGTCACAGAAGCTAAAATGCCACTGGTCACCAGCCCTGGAGGTGAAGTCCACTGTGTAGGCAGGTTTATGGCCATAAGTCAGTTTAAAGGACAGAAATACAGTTTCTGGGTCACAGTTATAAAGGGACCCTATGCTCATAACCTGTTGGGAGGTAGTGTAGCTAGGAAGATGGGTTTAGTCAGGAGAATTAATAATATTAATACAGACCTCTTAGAGGATGTTTTTGGAGAAATAGGCCTGCTAAAATGCAACCCGGTAAAAATTGAACTGAGAGCAGATGCAGAGCCCTACAGCCTGACAACGCCACGACGCGTCCCATTTCCTCTCCTTTCTAAGGTTGAGGCAGAACTGAAAAGAATGCTAGATTTGGGCGTCATAGAAGAGGTTACTGAGCCTACTGATTGGTGCGCCCCAATGGTTCCTGTTGAAAAGAAAAACAGCGGCCAAGTAAGAATTTGTGTGGATCTAAAACGCTTAAACAAAGCAGTGAAAAGAGAGCGTTATATTTTACCAACTTTGGAGGACATTGCCCCAAAGCTGGCAGGAGCTAAGGTGTTTTCAACCTTAGACGCGTCATGTGGTTTCTGGCAGATCCCTCTGGATGCAGAGAGCAGAAAACTGACAACATTTATAACCCCCAGTGGTAGATTCTGTTATAAGCGGTTACCTTTTGGTATCACGTCAGCCCCAGAAATCTTTCAAAGACAGTTGTCCACACTGTTAAGTGACCATGAAGGTGTTGTCGTAGTCATGGACGACATCCTTGTTTATGGACAGACTAAAGAGGAACATGACAACCACCTGAATGCAGTTTTGAAAACCATCAAAAACAGCGGCTTGAAGCTGAACAAAGCAAAGTGTCATTTCAGCAAAGCAGAAACTCGTTACTTTGGCCACATCATCAGCGGTGAAGGAATAAAACCAGACCCGACGAAAGTGGAAGCCATCACAAAGATGCAGAGTCCCACAAATGTGGAGGAGCTCCGTCAGGTCCTGGGCCTGATTAACTATGTGGGGAGATTCCTGCCAGACCTCTCCACCAAGCTACACCCGATCACCAGTCTGCTACGACGAGAGAACAAGTGGGTATGGGACGACACACAAGAACAGGCGTTTAAAGCTGTTAAAGCCATGTTGGTGTCAGCCCCAGCTCTTGCATATTATGATGCAAGTAGAAAAACTGTTATCAGCGCAGATGCAAGCAGCTATGGCTTAGGAGCAGCTCTACTACAAGAACACGAGGATGGATTAAAGCCCGTGGCATTCTGCTCCCGCACGCTGTCTGATGCTGAGAGAAGATACTCTCAAATCGAAAAGGAGTGTTTAGCAGGTGTGTGGGCGTGTGAGCGATTTGCACGCTACGTTCAGGGAATGGACAGTTTCGTTCTGCAAACAGACCACAAACCACTTGTACCACTCATAAACACTTATGACCTGGACAAAGCCCCTCCAAGGTGCCAGAGACTCCTGATGCGGCTTTTAAGATTCAACGTGGAAGCAGAGCACGTTCCAGGCAAACAGTTGGTCGTAGCCGACACCCTATCCAGGAGGCCACAGAGACATGTGAGTGATGAGACTACAGATCACATTGTACAGGCACATGTTGAATCAGTTATGGTGAATGCACCAGCCTCATCCCAAAGACTTTCAAGGATCCGTGAGGCAACTCAGCACGATCACGAACTGCAGCAGATTATAAAGTTCATCAGGAACGGATGGCCGCCAAGAACAGCGAGGAACTCATCTCTTCATCGTTACCATTCAGCACGAGCACATCTCTCAGAAGCTGATGGTTTGGTGTTATTCGAGGACCGGCTGGTCATTCCTTCTGCGCAGAGAGCTGAGGTGCTGTCAGAGATACACAAAGGACATCAAGGACTAACACGGTGCCGAGCACGCGCCAGGATGGCAGTGTGGTGGCCGGGCATCAGTGCTGAGATTAAACAGATTGTGTCAACATGTAAATTCTGCATCGAACACAAACCAACACAGAGGCACGAACCTCTCCTGACTTCTACTCTACCAGGGGGCCCCTGGCAGCGCATAGCAGCAGATCTGTGCGAGCATGAGAGTAAGAATTATCTCATTGTAACGGACTATTATTCCAGAGACATTGAAATAGTTCGTTTGTCTTCCACATCGAGTCGTGAAGTCATAAGTCGACTCAAGAGCATGTTCGTGAGGTGGGGAATTCCACTGGAACTGGTGAGTGATAATGCAACTCAATTTACATCCAGTGACTTCCAGGACTTTTCCAGAGAGTATGGATTTGTGCACGCAACTTCCAGCCCCCACTACCCTCAGGCGAACGGTGCTGCCGAACGAGCGGTTCAGACTGCAAAGAACATTTTGAAGCAGCCTGACCCCCATCTGGCCCTGATGTGCTACAGAGCAACACCTAGTGCTGCTACAGGTGTGAGCCCTGCACTACTGATGACGGGAAGAGAAATCAGAACCACACTTCCAGTGCTGGAGAGCAAGTTGAAAGCTGCTCCAGTGGACAGACATGAGATTCAACAAAAGGACAGACAGACAAAGGAAACCTACAGATTCTTCCACGATCGCCATCATTCTGCACAACCACTTCCTGCACTACAACCAGGACAAGACGTCAGGATAAAACTGGATGGTGAAAAGAGTTGGAAAACCCCAGCAAAGGTCATCGGCAAATGCCATGAGCCAAGGTCGTATATGGTGGAAACGGAGAATGGAGCTGTATTAAGACGGAACCGGAGACATCTGCAAGCTGTCCCACTTCCCACAGATCAACCAGATCAGCTACAACCACCTGATTCTCCAGTGACACTGAACAGTAGCTTTCCACCTGAAGACAGTGCTGATCCTGCGACCAGAACTCCTGACCAGAGACACATGGGTCCAGAGGTGGAGCGCTCAACTCCAGAAGGTTCACAGGTGACTTCCAGGGGAAGGGTAATCAGAATCCCTCTAAGGTACCGAGACACTTAATGACTAAAAAAAAAAAAAAAGGATAAAGTGAAGTTGACCTGTGTAGTTTGTATGTATAAGTGTGAAACATAGACCTGTGTAGTTTGTATGTATAAGTGTGAAACATAGACCTGTGTAGTTTGTAGATAAGTGTGAAACATAGAGTTCTGAGGTGTGGGTAAATAGTAACTGGGAAAATATTTAGTTGTTCACCGAATTAATAGGAACAGCAACTATCGAGGGCAGAATAATCCCTACGTTGCTGTGGACCGAGGGCAGTCGACCCCAACGTCCTAGTGTTCGGATGTTATATACAGGGTAGTTTAGAAACGTGTGTTTCCTGCTAAAAGGGGGAGATGTGGTGATATGTCCTAGTTGGGTTGCCGTAGCTAGTATAGACTGAGCATGCGCAGTGTGTGTGTTTAGTTGTGAACTGAGCCTGACGAGACGTTAACATGTCGTGCTATTAGCAGTTCAATAAAGCTGAGTTCGCCAAGCTACCTCGTGAGTCCACCGCCCGTTCTTCACAGAAGCAGCCGTTCATGACACAAGCAAACACGTGACATGTCTGCGCCTCAGGGAGGCGTGCCGACAGAATCTAATGACGGGGGGGCCACGTCAGAAGCCCAGAGGCAACCACAAGCTTCACACGTTCACAAAGGCAATTGTGATCAAACTGCTGTGCGTGTAAACAAATCAGGGCTGAATCAGAATCCTTTTCCTGTTATTCGAAAGGAACTGGACTCTCTATCACCAAACAATTTAAAGTCTGCCAAGCACAAAGAATCATCTCCACGTTCTGATGTTGCAGCTGTCCCTTTATCATTAATGGGCGACACGCAATGTCCAAGCAGTGATCCGGCAGCACGTGACCTTTCTCACTGTGCTGGTTCAGCTCTGCTCTTAAAAACAATATTCCCCCAACGGGTGAAACACAGACCCCGGCCGGTTTGTCTGGTTCCAACGCTCTGTTAAGGCCGAGGACCAGTAAACTAGACCCATCCAGGAAACAGATTGGGGTCAGGAGATCTGCTCGTTTACAAAACTCGCAGCTTCTCAGTCCCATGACCCCAAAAAAAGAGAGAAAAAACAGACATTCTGCTCCACTTCTATCTAATAAGGACGACAGGTTGCATCTGCCCTTGATCACTCTCGATCAAAGCAGCCTGGCAGCACATCGGCAAAGAGGCCTTCTCCCCAACTTGGGTGACTCCCTGTCAGGATTTACACAGGGCAGGTACGAATCCAGTTGTGCAAGCAGGGACTCAGACTCAGAAGTAATACAAAATAAACACTTTAATAATAATAAATCAAAGATCTGGCATGGCAGCAAAACTTACATTTACATCAGGACGGGACCAAGACAAGACTAGACAGAACCTAACGACAACGCGACAACGAACAGAGAGGCAGACAGAATATATATACACGCACAAGACAGGAACGTCATTACAAACACCTGAGGACAATTAACCAGAGGCAGAGCAGGATGGGGAAACTAAACCTGAGACATAGAAACTAAAAACTTAAACTAGTTTGACAGCACTGGAGTTTAAACTGAGTAAACAAACATAGACTAAACTAGAATAAACAAACATGGACTAAACTAGAATTAAAGAAGAGGACTGGAACAAGGGAAACTAAATAAAACTAGATGACTGAAAAAAAAATAAACTGAGTAAACAAACATGGAGAACAGACAAAGGATGCCCACTAGATGGTGCCATCCTTAGACCGGTGCCATCCTTACAGTACCCCCCATCAAAGACGTCCCCCAGCGTCCCCAAGAACCCCCCCCCCCAAAAAAAAAAAGACACGGTCAGGCGGAGGGAGGAACCGCAAGGACGGCGGGTCCAAACACAAACAGACAAGGACAAACACCAAGACACAGGCTAAACACAGAACAAGAACACAAAAACGTCCAGACGGGCAACG
>JBBPBX010046374.1:12557-26619 GCA_038048925.1 Garcialebias charrua | reverse complement strand
TGTATGTAATAACAAAATATCTAATTGAACTGATATATAGTAGTCCCTCACTTATCGCAGGGGTTACGTTCCAGACAACCCCGCGATTGGTGAAAACCCACAAAGTAGGGACATTATATTTATTTTAGTATTTATATTTTTAAATTAAGGCTTTATAAACCCTTCCCACATGCTTGCAATTTCCTTTATCTTTTAAATGATGTAAACACGCTAACAGAGAACAGCTAAAGAGAGCAGACAGACAAATGCTACATTTACTGAGCCAATCAGACTGGCCATCGGGAACACCAGGAGATTTCCCGGTGGCCTGGCCCGCTCAGTGATCGCAGAGGGGGACCAAAGACTCAGTTCGGGTCGCACTTGATGATTTTAAATAAACAATCTATGCCACTCATGCAGCTCACTCAGGTATGATAGGCCCCCCATACTTTCTTTTTCCGAGGCTGTCTGTTGCGTGCGCACCTGTTGTGTGTTTCTGTTCTGCTGTAACTGACAGTCTCAGAAAGAGAAAGGAGGGGACGGGAGGTCTGTTTTACACCCGAGTGAGCAGCGCTCAGCCACTCTTTTTTATTTTACTTATTCACTTTTATTTTTCCACTTAACCATTTTTTCCAATATTCTACATTTGTTCATCTGATCTGTTCATCTCTGCTCCCTGAGCAGTAGCAATGGAGAAAGACGGACCCCACCCTTCCTTTCTCCTTCTGAGGCTGTCTAATCACATGTCTGCTCTCCTGTGACAGACGGCTTCGGAAAGAGAAAGGAGGGGGTGAGGTGAGGGCGGTCTTTCCCCATCGCCAATTGTGTGTTGTGTACAACCTTATATTGAAAACCCGCGAAAGAGTGGATCCGCAAAAGTCAAACCGCAAAATATTGAGGGTCTACTGTAGTAGTGTATCTCTTTACTTTTTTGATTACATGATTGCTGTTTTTGTCCAGGTCTGTGTCTGTGAGTGTTAATCTGTTAAGAAAATATCTCATGAACCACTGGGCAAATTTTTATGAAACAATGAATGTAGTTATCGACAGATCAGCACTAGCCCACACAAAATGGCTACAATCTGGTCAAATGTGCAGATGTTAAAGTCCAACACCCACCATGTTTTCAAATTGCATCGCCATTAATATTTATTAGTTTATTTAAAAATAATACAGGAGCGTTTACTTATATTGTGGAGAAATAACACTAAATGTGTTATTTCATGATTTATAGCAGATTTTAGCATGCAGCTCCGGGAAAATCTGCTCCTCTCCATATATGGGCATTCACTTGGGCATTCACGTCACCAAAGTGACGCCTTGGAGTTCCAGGCGAGCAGAGGAAAAGAACAAGGAAGCATTTTTAAATATTCCATAAAGCTGCCTGTTGATTAATCCTGCTGTCGCTCACTCATGTCATCATATTCTGAGCGAGCATCCACTACTAGTTTAATTCGTTTGATCGCGACAAATTCATTCATTTCCGCATCGCCCCGCATTTCTCGCCCCGTGATGAGAAAGGCACCCAGCCTCGCAGCTGCTCTGCCCGCGCGCATGCTTCACGACCCGTGCTGCTGCAACAAGGCTGACGAGAGATAAGAGCAGATACATACACTCGAGGGAGCAAATTACACCGGCACGAGGAACTTCAAAGGTGACCAGCGGAGCGGAACGAGGAGCCAGAGACCGCGCGCGGGCTCGCTCCTCAGGGGCAGAATGAATCAAGCAACAGGTCCGCAGCGGTGTTATAAAATAAATAATAAATAAAATCAGAGCGCTGGTCCATACACACAAATGCACCAGGAAATATAAAGTTTTAACGCACTCTCTCTCATAAACCTCCATGGAAACTCACTCCTACCTTCTGCCTTCTGGGTGGAGATCATGTAACAAAAGGCATGACCCTTCGGGACTTTTCGGCCAGGTTTCCGGATTCCTTCGGGAGTGGGTTGTTTTTTTTTTTTTTTTTTAACCCTCGCCTGGCCCAAATGCAAAAATGAAAATAAAATTCATAAAATACTACAGTAATTCTCCAATATGGTGAATTGTTACTGTCACGGTGGGTGTTGTCCTTTAAACTAAAATGTGTCGTGGTAGTTGAGAGTCATTAACAACACATGAGTGTAACACCGCACAGCACTGCATTAAATCTTCATAATGCTAATTTTAAAGGTTTGATCTAAACTGTCACAACTCTATTTCTTACATGAGATGGTCTGAAAATAAAACAACATGTATTCCTTCAAGGAATTCTAGGTTTTTAGTTCATGCAAGCGGTTTGTGTACCTCAAGACTTGTTTATTTTTTAACTGCACTTCAGGCTCTTTTGGCGCGTTGTTCTCCAGAGGAGACAATGTTGGATGATTCCAGGCTGTCGTGGCGTTGTTGTGAGTCAGGCGAGTTAAAAATAGCAGGTAACAAACGTGCTCTGACCTTTGTTGATGGCTGCTCCCCTAATTCCTCATCACAGATGGTCCGCTTCACGTTTGCCCCGTCCCCAGCTGCCAGGTGGCTCCCGGGAGCTGGGACAGGTAATGTCTGTGGTTCAAATCACCCTGAAATAGAAACTGAGGAGTGTTAGGAATGTTAAGCAACACATACAAAAACTGTTTTCTTACTAAACACTACTAATGATGGTTTTAACTTTCTTTTAGAGTTTGCTTGCTTTTTTAAACGATTTATGCAGGATTACAATTAAGATTTAAAGTTTTTCATGTTTTTTCATTGATAAAAAAAATCTATTTTATACCTTATTGACTTTTGTTATAAGTTCATAGTTTAGTTTAGGGGTCACTGAAGCGACTACAAGTCTGTGATGGAAATATTGTTCATGAGAATCTGATGTTAAGTAGGACATTTCAACAGCGACTGCTGTGTTTATTTTAAGCACTCATCGTCCCATTGGTCATTAAGCTCACCTGACAAGCATCAGTGGTGTCTTTTTACAATGACAAGAGCTCTGAGAGCTCTGTGTGCTTTTTTTTAAAGCAAGTTATTTTAGGAGACTTTAAAAATAAAGTCCTTTTCATAGAAACAAAACTCCGCTTTAGATTTTTCAAAGGAATTTGAAAAGACTGGAAATACAAATATGATCAGACTGAGAAGAAATTAATTGTGTCTCCAGTAAGCTGTGAGGTTTAGTGACTTATATAGCAAGCAATAAGTCTAATATCACTTCCAGATCAACAATGGTGCTCTGGATCACTCCACACTGTTTGGCCTGAAGGGCCGTTCTAAAGTGGGACGGAAAGAGAAAGGAAAAGAAACGTGACGTCTGTTTTTATCCTCCACAAGTGACTAATCCTGTTGACAACTGAGCCTGATCCTTCACCTATATAAACAGATGAGAAGGCCCTCCAGTTCATCCAAGCTGAAAAGATGTTCTACGAAGTGGCGCTGATCGAACTCACAGCTCTTCCGGGAAGCACAGGCAAGTCTGTTTATTTTTTTATTTTTTATTAAACGATATTTAATGGAATTAAAAGTGGAACCACAAAGGATCTTGCCTTAAGATTAGTGTTATTTCTGTAGATTACATTTCACAGAGAATGCTTTGATTTTGATTGGACTATGTTTAATTGATATGTTGAACCACTTTAAGGAATTTCAAGCTCTTACTGAGTTAAGACCCGAACTTTTGCATGACATATATTTACCCTTTATTCATACAGATAGTCTCATTTGCATTATTTATTCCTATAATGTCCACATACGGTATGTGGATGCCAGGTTGTCCACATAGGTAGATGTCAGGTCCTAGGAGGTTAAAGTAGTACTATAACTTTTTTAACAAAAATAAGTTAAAAAAATCACCTGGCTGAGGCCATAAATTCCTGTAGGAACCTGTAATGTGATCTCATAGCTTCACTTATAGCTTGATGTGGACTTGTGCAGTTGTTCTCAGGCAGGTTTCTGCTTAGTCAGAGGAGCAGAGAGGACCACGGACAAAGCAGAAGACAAATGGGCACATCTTCTCATTAGGATCTATGCATTGCTTCCAAACAGTGAAGCACCTGATTCAGCACTGACTCAGGTTGAACAGGGAGCTTCTCCTGGGGCAGAGGAGGCAGCCTTTCTCTCCTCCCCTCTGTGTGCAGTGACTTCTCTCAGTCTTTCATCTCTAACACCTGACATATTTATCATTTTTGTGGAGCATTAGTGCAAACCAGAACCTGCTCTGCTGATTTATAGGCTCTCACTTGTGATATTGATTACAAACCGAATGCATTTCCTCCACTGATATGAGATGTGTTCAGGAAGCTTGCTGTGTTCTCTGTGTTTGTCACTTTGTGAGTCTCGGAGCTTATAGGCGTGGTGAAGTGTGTTGTTTGACGTCCTTATCTGCTCTCTCCTGCTCTTATCTTTGCTCTCTTGTCTTCAAGCCTCACTTGGCTCCTTGTCACAGCTCAGGCTTAAAGTTCAGAGCAGTGTCAGACAAGCTGATAGCCTGTTTGGGTAAATTTATCTTTCAGAGTCTGTGGAGAGCATTGAAGGAGGGGAAGGGTAGACTGGGAAACAAAGGAATAGATCGTGCTTCGCTTGCAAGCTGACGGCTTTCATGCCCTGTGTTTCTGTAACAGGACCTCAGGAGGAGGCCAGTCTGGGCTCTGCAGGATGGACGACCCCAGAGGAACTTACAGAGCAGGCCTCCCAAGCACAGCACCTGGAACGGCTGGCTCAGCTCTGCATCATGAGCAAACAGTAGGTAAAACTAAAGCTGAAGTTGAAACTAACAATTAATTGGGTATAACGTGTCCACAGCTCTTTATGTGTATTTATAAATGTAGATGCACTTTTATTTCTTAGACCTGTAGGCTTTGTGAAATCTTTTCACCCAGTACCGACTTTCATTACCCATGTAAAAAAAAAAAAGGGATACTGCACACTGGAGCGAGAAACACCTTACCCAGTGTCTCCTGTTGCACAAGTACTTTGTTAGGGCTGTAGCATGCACGTATTTTCTGATCCTCTGTTGTCATTGATGAGATTAGGCCATGACCTGAATCCCAGAGAGGGTGACAGGGTGGAAAGTTTGTTTGGTCACTTAATTAATGCAAAGAGCATACAGTGGTTAAACTTAAATGAAATGCCACTGGGCAAGCATGGCTGGAACAAGGCTCTGGTTTCCAGCAACATGCGGAGATACAGAAATGTGCTTTACTCTTTATTTCCTTTAGTTGCTTTATTCAGTGGTAAATATGATTTTTAAGTAATTTTTTTTCCATCTTTTCCATTCAGCATTTATGATCATTATATATTTTTTAATGTTTTGGGTGGTAGAAAGATATTACATAGAAATAGGTGAGCCAAAATGCTTCAGTTATAGACAATAGATATTAATTTGTCTGGGAATTTTTATTTATTTATTAAATGCTGGAAAACAAAAACAATGGATGTCATGTAATTTGTACAAAGTAATAATGCAACTTTCTGTATTTTAGATATATTTGTCCTAATAGTAATTCCTCATTCAGCTTTTTTCTTATTATTTGCACATAATTTATTTTTCATATACTCACAGGTCTGTTGCATTTGTTTTCTATCTCATGTTGCATTAAGCTAAATCACATTGTAACCGTATTTATTTGTAAGATAGCAACGGTTTTGTGATTAAAAATTAAAAATCTTAAGCATACCAATAAAACAATAGCTTGAAAAGGTTGTTTAATAGTTTTTAAATAGATAAGTCTTAGAAAGACCTCAGTTTGGAGAAAACAGATGGTTTAAATGATAAGCTAACAGCAGGTCAGAGATGGTCAAGGTCAGTGGACTGCTTCTCTCTTAAAACAACTCTAATCTTAAAAACTTCTCAGCAGTTTGTGCAAAACACTTCTTTGAAATTTGATAATGATCCAGAGGAAATGCCTCAGTCTGCAGTTGAAGAACTAAAGCCAGCAGCTGATATTTGTGCTTGCAAATAACCATCTTTTTATACATTAAAAACAAATGGTAATGGGAAATTTAATGCCGATGTAAAGATTTATAAAATATAAAAACGCTGTGAAATCTTTGACTCTGGAGTCGTTTTAAGATGACAGTACTCCGCTTTGGTTTTGTCCCGCACAGGCTCATCAGTCTGACAGAACTAATCCCTTTTTCTCCAAACTCAGGTAATTCAAACAGCTATCAACAGATAAGATGTTAACTTTTCCACGGAACCTCATTCCAAGAGATCTGAACTATGATTAAGTAGACAAATATTATTGCAAAGCCATCCGATTGCTTTCTTTGCAGACAAGAAGTTGCAACTCCTCCCAAGAGTAAATACTTTTTTGTTTTTCCTGCTCGTGTGTCCTCCTCCTAAAGGTTTGCAAATGGACACCTATTACTAATTGAAGCGATGTGTGGGTCTGGAGCAGTGAAGCTGACATCTGTCACTCTTTACTGAGCTTGCTCTACATCTACAGGCACATGTGAGGGTGTGAGGATGATGGATGTCGTTGGCTGGCCTTTCAGGGCAGATATGAGCCGAGCAGCTGGCAGTCCTTCAATGAAACCCATCAAATTCACCTAGCTTAGCACTAAACTGAAGAGCGGCAGAGAGGCATGAGACAGTAAACCAACCTGTAGGCGCCATCCTTAAATTCACCCTGGAGGACAGGCGGTGGTTGCGTTGGCAGAAAATAAAGATTTCCACTTCCTCTGTCAGGCGCCTGCAGGCCCAAAGCTGTCTGTGCAGCCATGTTTAGATTTGTTCCAAACAATGAAACTGATATATTTGACATTTTGCATCAAGATTTGGGTCAGGCATTGTTATTCTCTGCAGGAAATGTGCTCATGGTTACAAATTAATGAGAAAACTTCACAGAACCTTTGCCTGAAGGTGACTTTTTCTATTTTTTAGACCTCATCTTGCCCTGGAATACAGCGGTAAGGTACGTGCATTTTACTCCTCCTGCTGATTTTAGAGCAAATTTAAGGATGTTTGCGTAAATTCACAAGCGTCTTGTGTTCTGTAGGCTACAAAAATCCACCAGAGGGCCTTTGGGAATGACCATCCATTCACAGCCAGAAGCCTGGAGCTCATGGCAACAGTCTATGCTGAGATCGGCAAAACTGAATATTCAGGTAAACACTCAACTACAGAACAGAAACAACATATTAGTAATCTGTACAGGTTAATGGTCAGTGGGAAAAAACAGGATGTGTAATTTAATAAACCACACCTGTCAGCTGTGCAGAACACTCTGCCTTTTGGGCCTTTTCTATAGCTCCTCTTCAGCATGACTCGGCTCAGTTCGGTACGGTTCCAAGCCTTTTTCCACTATGAATTTTTCGTGGAACCCTTTTTCAGTCCCTTCGTCTCTGGGGTACCAAGCGAACCGAGCCGACACCAAAACGTGACATCAAAACACTGTTGGTCACTGATTGGTCAGGGGGAGGAGTCACTAGAGGGGTTTGGGAATTTTTCACAACACTCAATCTGTCATTGGGTGTTCAAACTCGAGGAGCGATTGGAAAAACCACAATGACAACACCGTGGTCTAATGCTCAAGTGCAAGCGTTTTTAATGCTTGGTGGCCGACAACAAAATTCAGAGTGAGCTTGATGGAGCCGGTCCCCGACTTTCCCTGGTCCTCTCCACCGGAGCCTCGGAGCCCCCTCAGGCCGTGCAGGGCGCCATCTCTCTGGCTCCAAGCTCTGCTGGTCACCGCAGAAGATCCTCCGTGCTGCCAACTCGCGGCTTGGGCTCCGGATCACTGTCTTGCGTGTTCTGCGGGCTCCAAGCTCCACTGATCACCACGGAGGATCATACGAGCTGCTGACTCGCAGAAGGCCGTTACCCGACCCCGGCCTCGAATTATCATGAAAGCCAAATGGCCGGCACAAGGGTGGAAATTATTTTTTAAAACATTTTATGTATAAAATAATGTTTTTTTTTTATCAGTGAAGATTTTTAAATAAATAAATGGTTCCGGCATTATCATGAAATCCTGTTTTCAGTGACTGACTATTAAATAATCTGTTAAAGTTAACTCAGCTGAAAAAATCCTAAAAAGACAAATTATTGGATCTCATGAATATTTCCCTCATTCATTCATTCATTCAACCTTTATTTATACAGGCTAGCCTCGTTGAGTCACGGGGACTCATTTACAAGAGGGACCTGTCTCACTCACACCAAACAACCATCCACTCTCACACTCACACCTAGGGTCAATTTAGAGTCACCAATCAGCCTAACAAGCATGTTTTTTGGTCTGTGGGAGGAAACCGGAGTACCCGGAGGAAACCCACGCATGCACGGGGAGAACATGCAAACTCCACCCAGAAAGGCCCCCGACCGGGATTTAAACCTCATACATGCAAGAGATACAGCCAACAACTTTATTCGAACCCACAGATGTACAAATCACAAAACAAGAACTTTAAAGCAAAGCTAAACTAAAAATAAAACTCTGTGTACAAGCAACAAAACCACAAATCTAAATTGAACAATAAAAGTAGACACATTGCCTCATGCATGAACATGTTCGTATTTTTATCCTAAATTTCTCTTACTTTTGTTCGTACGAAGCGTTCGTACGAACATGCCACGTCAGATTCAACAAACTCTTCTATCCTCAGGAAAAGTGTGTAAATGAGCTGCGTACGTATGATGAATTCCACCTGTTCTATCAACCTGCGCGTGCACGCGGAGAGGTTATTTACATAATTCCCACCCCTCAAAACACCATATAAGGCTACGTTTCCTGCCTCTGACAGCAGGACGGTCCGTTCATAAAATGACAGCGAAAAATAAAAAGAACTGTACAGGTGCGGAGATTGAAGTTCTGCTCTCCTTGATCGAGAAAAGAAAATCTGTCCTTATTAGCAGCGTCACTCATGGGAGTAAATGACCAACTAAAGCCAAAGAATGTATGTTTATAATAAATGTGGACCTTAAAATATACACGTCCTGGTGGCTCACTGGGTAAAGCATTGCCGTTAGGTGCTCCTAACCTTATCGAGACCTCGTGGGTTCGATTCCCACAAGGTATGACTATTTTTTTTCCTTCTTTCTTTAGATTATTTATTCATTCCAGATTAAAAAGACTTTATGCTTTATTTCTTGTTGTATTGTAAATAGTTTTCTTGTGTTTTTTAATCTGGAATGAATTAAAAGAAGAAAAAAGAAAACTTTGTCACATGTGGGAATTGAACCCATAAGCTTCGGGACTGCAACGCAACGCTCATCTGATTGAGCTATCTGAGTTCTAAGACTTTAACAGGAGGAGGTCAATGTAAAGTCTGCGTTACCGAGACAAATTTACTTAAATTAATTCATAATTTAAGTTGGTTTTAGTTTGAGATCTTCATATTAATATTGTAGTGTTAGAAAACGGCATTGATAACAAATTGATTTTAATTTAAATACTTTAATCCGTTAGTCATTATTACATTTAAAATTATAATTCGACTTCAAACTAACCTATTGTCAAAAACAATTGTGGTGCGTGATTTTTTTAAACTCTAAATATTTTCTAAATAACGAAATATGAAGTTATTAGTGAAGTAATTCCGTCTGGATAACAGCAGACTGTCTGCTCGTAAAATATACGACAGGTCCGGACCACACGTAAATTTTGTTCGTATCTGAAAAAAATCTTAGGATACGAAAACATTGTTGAATGCCACAAATGATCCTAAATCACTCGTACGCACAGTTTAAGAACAAATCTGTGCGTACGAACAGTTCTTGCATGAGGCCCATTTGTGTTTATGCTAAGACTGCTTTTGCTTTTCAGGTCCTGATCCAGTGATTCCATTATAAAAAAAAAATTAAAAAAAGAGGAGAAGATTTTGTAAACTTTGAGTGTATTGTGTGTAAAGTGGTTGGACTTTTGATGATTTTTTCTTGCATTTCATTACCGTTTCAGGGTTCGCATTTTTCGACTGCATACTGATATTGGGGTTCATTCAAATCTGTTCACGAGTGTTCATCATTGCTGAGGGGCATAACAGGATTCTCATAGCAGGGTGTGTGATGATAGGGTTGATGGCTTCAATCATTCTGCTGTTGGTGTTTTGCTGTGTTATACCAGGTCGGCCTTGATGTCATCCCGTCATCCATCCGAGGGACAAGAGGGATGTCCCCAAGCTTAGAGTGTGGTCTTGTTGTGGTGTTTTTCAATGTTCTGACTTCTACTGGCTGTTTAAAATCATTAACTTTAAGGTCCATTGGGTTCCTTTTTGCATGTTGAAGTTGATTCCTGCTTTTATTACTGTTTAGGACAAATCGTGTTTTCCACAGGTTTAATTAATCTTAGGCTCAAGGGTTACTCTGGTTTTTACAGTTAAGGGCTGTGTGGTGTATTGTAGTTAAAGCAACAACAGGCTGAGTCTGCTTTTTACTGTCTTAAGAGTTGTGTGTCCTTTTAACAGCTTTCGGGGTTTGCTATGTGTTTTTTTGTTTACTGTTAAGTACGTAGATTTCTAACTTTCAGGTTTAATCTTACCTTTTTTTCTTACTTTTTCCTATTTTTTGGGGTTGATTACGCTCTTGATGGCTTCGTCGATTACCCGTTACGATATGCACATTCATAGGTTCAAAGGTTAATCTTTCTTTCTGGGTTTGTAGGTATTGAGTCCTGATTCATGTCCTGTTTGTTCCATTGTTCTAGCTGATATTTGGTTGTGCTACATTGGTTTGACTGTTTTCCAGTTTCAATGTTTTTCTAACATAGGAAGTGATTTGGATGGTATTTTTAATTACTATTTGGGACAGGTCTTCAACGACTTTTGTGGTTTCCTATGATCTGTGGCGTATATTGAGTCTTTCAGGAGTATTTGACTGTTTTAATGGATTTTTCAAGGTAGTGCGAAACTTTAATTATTTCTGTTACTGAGAAGGTATATTTGGATGATTTTTGTAGGTGTTTGAAAGGGGACCACAGATTCAAAATTCACTTTTTAATGTTTTTTTTACTCAACGTTGGGTATTTACTTAATAAAAAAACAGTCCTAGTGCCAAAAAAATGCACCCAGTGGTTTATTTACTCTAAGTATATTTATTTATCTTTGATAGATACGCTTTGTTCTGAAATCCTTGCGCTTGTGACGTCACAAGCGCCAGGACAATCCCCCTGCACCTTTAGTCCAGCCCCTCACCTCACCCCTCCACCCACTTCAGTATAAAACACGTGACGGTTGCCGAGGAGTTTAGGAGCTGACCCGGCAGTCATTTCTTTAATTTAAGCACCCACGCAGCACATCTCGAGTAAAACCAGAATGTTTTATTACTTGTTTGAACTCTGTTGAAACTGTGCACACGCACACTCTCGCGGGGCGAGAGTCTGAAACGTACAAGCACCACTGATTGATATAGTAGGTGTTTGGACTTGTTTCTTATATGATGAAGGACTGCTTTTGCACAACTGCCAGTTTGGTTGAGCGGTTACAACACTGGAGCAGCACTCAGGTGATCAGGGATTGCATCTTGTCCACGGCATCTTTTTTTTTTCCCCCCTTTTTTTAAAGCCTTTTGTTTCGGAGAAATCGGGGTGAGACTAGATATATACATCGACATAATAATACTTTATAATTGTTATTTTTACGTTTTAGTTCAATTTTTAGTGTAATAGCGATTGCTCCCAACGCGCAGCTGGCAGAACTCTGTCTCGTTGAAACTGTGCACACACACACACTCTCGCGGGGCGACAGTCTGTACCATCAAGCACCACTGATCGATATACTTTTCAGATTAGCAACTTATTTATTTTAAGAATACTTTTCACTTCATCAAAATCTAATCAAAATGTAATCATTCTTATACAATGAAGGACTGCCTTTGCTCAACTGCTGGGTTGGCCTTATGGTTAAAAAGTTGGTTTGTCACCCAAAGGACCGGGGTTCGTATCCCGGCCACGGCATGTTTTTTTTTTTAAGCCTTTTGTTTCAGAGAGATCGGGGTGAGACTAGTAGATATATACATCTACATAATAATACTTTATAATTGTTATTTTTACGTTTCAGTTCCATTTTTAGTGTATTAGCGATCACTCTGTAACAGCCAGTATCTGGCAGTGGTCTCTGCTCCTGCAGTCGGGTGCTGCCGGGAGCTGCTGGCTTTTGAGGAGCATGTTACAGAGGGCGGAGTTAATGCAAACAGAGTTTTGATGGGCGTGTCCTTCTGAGCTCATTATCATAAACAGAACGTTCAGACCGGAAGTTAGAATGGCAGAATTAAAAAGGGTATAATTTATTATCTGGGTGATTCTTTTTTTGGGGCAACATTCATGTCCGCATGTTTCTCTTACCCTGATTTTTTTCTAAAATGTGCCAAATATTTACAACAAAGTATTTTAATTATACACTTAAATGTTTGCCATCATTCAAATATAAATGAAATGCATTTAAAATATTATTATGTACTTTACACACCTTTTTGGTGATATAGATGGTCAATTTTATTGTGTCCGCAGTGCAGTGTAAAAGATTTCCTCAAGAAGTTTAAACAATAAAATTAAATTAAAAAAAATTAAGTTCCTAAAATTACAACAGAGAGCGTTTCTCTCATCACAAATCATCAGTCAAGATAAGGAGTTTGGCTCCAACACAATTACTCAGGAACAGTGGGTTAGAAATTTGTCTAACAGGACCTTGACACAACCTGAGAAAAATGTGTTGGCAAAAGGACTAAATTTTGCCATCTCCCCACAAGAAATACCTGTTGTGGAACTAATCACAGCCACAGAATCTGCGATTAGGAACAACAACTTGACAGGTACAGAGGCTGAACAACTTCGGATGAAAATATCAGCTACCCTCTCCAGTGCCAAACTGCCTCCCTCAAATCTCACACCACAGGAAAGGAGAGCCATAACATCACTCAGCCAGGACCGAAACATCACCATTTTACCAGCGGACAAAGGAAGATGCACAGTAATACTCAACACATCTGACTACCAGGAGAAAATAACCGCTCTACTGAATGACAGTAACACCTATGAGCACCTGAAGAGGGACCCAACTAACACCTTTAAAAAGAAAGTCATTGATTATCTACAAAAACTCGAAAAGGAGAAAACAATCAATCGATCATTGTATTATAGACTGTACCCGGGGGAGGCCACTCCCTGTCTGTATGGACTTCCAAAAATACACAAAGAAGGTACACCTCTCAGACCCATCGTGAGCAGCATGAACTCAGTGACATACAATGTTGCTAAACATCTGGCTGGTATTTTAGCTCCTCTGGTTGGAAACACACCTCATCATATTAAAAACTCCATTGATTTCACCAACAAAGTTCAACATTTGAAGCTGACCCCGGGAGAAACTCTTGTATCATATGATGTGACTTCTCTGTTCACATGCATACCCATTTCTGAAGCAATAGAAACTGTCAAAAAAAGACTTCTACAGGACAAGGATTTGGACAAAAGGACCAACTTAACCCCAGACCACATCTGCACCCTGCTGGATCTCTGCCTCTCCACCACTTATTTCAAGTTCAATGACAGTTTTTACAGACAGAAGCACGGCTGTGCCATGGGATCTCCAGTGTCACCCATTGTTGCTAATCTTTACATGGAGGAAGTGGAACAGAGAGCCCTAAACTCCTATGAGGGGACAACTCCAAGCCATTGGTTCAGATACGTGGATGATACCTGTGTCAAAATCCAAGCCAGGGAGGTGGAAGCGTTTACCAGACACATTAACTCTGTTGATAACAACATCAAGTTCACCAGAGAGGATGCTAACGACAATAAGCTGCCTTTTTTGGACTGTTTGGTGCATATGGAGGGAGATGACAGTCTCAACATTGAAGTTTACAGAAAACCAACCCACACAGACCAATATCTCCTGTTCGACTCTCACCATCCACTGGAGCACAAACTTTCTGTCATCAGAACTTTACAGCATCGGGCAGAACACATCCCCACAAGGACAGAAGGGAAGGAAAAGGAACAGAAACACATCAAAAAATCTCTGCAAACATGTGGATATCCCAACTGGGCTTTTGTCAAGTCAGCAAGGAAATCTGTTAAACACAATAATGAACAGAAAAAGTCTAACAGACGGAAAAACATTGTCATTCCTTATGTTGCTGGAGTCTCAGAGAATTTCAGAAGGATTTTCAACAAACACAACATCCCAG
>JBBPBX010046373.1:0-26619 GCA_038048925.1 Garcialebias charrua | reverse complement strand
CGACCTCAGCACCAGAGATCGGAGAACCCGACCCAAAGTCCCCAGGCTCTGCTTCCTCAGTGGAAGACGTGCCAGTAGGATTGAGGAGGTCTTCGAAGTATTCCGCCCACCGACTCACAACATCCCGAGTTGAGGTCAGCAGCACGCCACCTCCACCATAAATGGTGTTGGTCTCGTACCTCTTTCCCCCCCTGAGACGCCGGATGGTGGACCAGAATCGCCTCGAAGCCGTACGGAAGTCATTCTCCATGGCCTCTCCGAACTCCTCCCACGCCCGAGTTTTTGCCTCAGCAACCACCCGAGCCGCATGCCGCTTGGACTGCCGGTACCTATCAGCTGCTTCCGGGGTCCCACAAGCCAAAAAGGCCCAATAGGACTCCTTCTTCAGCCTGACAGCATCCCTCACTGCCGGTGTCCACCACCGGGTTCGAGGGTTGCCACCACGACAGGCACCAACAACCTTGCGGCCACAGCTCCGATAAGCTGCCTCGACAATAGAGGCGCGGAACACGGCCCACTCGGACTCCATGTCCCCCGCCTCCCTCGGAACGTGTTCAAAGCTCTCCCGGAGGTGGGAGTTAAAGCTCCGTCTTACGGGAGACTCTGCCAGACGTTCCCAGCAGACCCTCACGATACGTTTGGGTCTGCCAGGTCTGACCGGCATCCTCCCCCACCATCGGAGCCAACTCACCACCAGGTAGTGGTCAGTAGACAGCTCCGCCCCTCTCCTCACCCGAGTGTCCAAGACATGCGGCCGCAGATCAGATGAGACGACAACAAAGTCGATCATCGAACTGCGACCTAGGGTGTCCTGGTGCCAAGAGCACATATGGACACCCTTATGCTTAAACATGGTGTTCGTTATGGACAATCCATGACGAGCACAGAAGTCCAATAACAGAACACCACTCTGGTTCAGATCAGGGGGGCCGTTCCTCCCAACCACACCCCTCCAGGTCTCACTGTCATTGCCCACGTGAGCGTTGAAGTCCCCCAGTAGAACAAGGGAGTCCCCAGGAGGCGCACTCTCCAATACCCCCTCCAAGGACTCCAAAAAGGGTGGGTAGTCTGAGCTGCCGTTTGGTGCATAGGCACAAACAACAGTCAGAGCCCGTCCCCCCACACGTAGGCGAAGGGAGGCTACCCTCTCGTTCACCGGGGTGAACCCCAACGTACAGGCACCAAGATGGGGGGCAACCAGTATGCCCACTCCTGCTCGGCGCCTCTCACCAGGGGCAACTCCAGAGTGGAAGAGTGTCCAACCCCTCTCAAGGAAACTGGTTCCAGAGCCAGAGCCATGCGTTGAGGTGAGTCCGACTATTTCTAGTCGGAACCTCTCAACCTCACACACTAGCTCAGGCTCCTTCCCCACCAGAGAGGTGACATTCCATGTCCCAATGGCCAGCTTCTGTAGCCGAGGATCAGACCGCCAGGGTCCCCGCCCTCGGCCACCACCCATCTCACATTGCACCCGACCCCTTTGGCCCCTCCCACAGGTGGTGAGCCCATGGGAAGGGGGACCCACGTCTCCTCTTCGGGCTGTGCCCGGCCGAGCTCCATGGGTAAAAGCCCGGCCACCAGGCGCTCGCCAGCGTGCCCCACCTCCGGGCCTGGCTCCAGAGTGGGGCCCCGGTGACCCGCGTCCGGGCGAGGGAAAACTTAGTCCATTAATTGTACTCATCCAATAGTCATCCAGAAAAACAAACAAGCAGATATGAAAGATTGTTTATACATAAGCATGTGCTGGTGAAGATTCTCTGTCATCCAGGACATGATAAAAATCAAAAAACGTTCAATTCAAGACATTTCGCTCTTCATCCGAGGAGCGTTCTCAATTCAAAGAGCTGAGAGTGTGGGGTTCAGGTTCTGCTCTTTGAACTGAGAACGCTCCTCGGATGAAGAGCAAAACGTCGTCTGTTACAAATAAAGTCCACTTGTATTGAACGTTTTTATTTATTTATATTACATGCGCATGAAAATTTAGATAAAAGGTCTTTATCCATCATATAAGACTCAATTAAATATAGTCTCAGTTTTTTTTTTTTTTATGTTCAGTTCAATTCTATGAAGTTTACCACTTTACATGTAAATATTAATCATTTTCTTCCAGGGTTGAAGAAGAACCAATGGAAGAAGAAGCTCCAATGTAAAACAAGCAGACTTACTGTAGTTAGCCTTCAACCACTCAGACCAGTGATCAACTTCGGTCCATAGAGTCCTCGTACGTCCTTCTACAGTCGTATCGAAGACCTAGTTCGTCTCGAGGACGACCAGAAGAGCCGACAACAGTGGTACAGCTGAAGATGAGCTCTCATCCGTCAGTGGTGCACAGGACAGCTCACACAAAACATGTTGCACTTGACGACGTCGGCCATTTAAAGGTCGAGTCAGTCGTCCCACAGCAGCTGCTTCGACTTCCCGTGCTTAAAAAACAACAACAACAGATATTCACTTTTTAACTGCAGCTCCGACAAATGCGCACAGATACGGCAGTTCTGTGCGTTCTCTTCACCGCCGCTCCAGAGCTGTTGTAATGGTGACTCTGCACTGAGGATGGCTTCCTGCTTTTTGGAACAACTGAAACAAAAGTTGTTGAATTTTCTGTGTTTCTGCAAGCTACAGATGGGAGGAGTGGGCAGGTTGCCTGGATTCTGACAGTAAAAGACTGAGCATTTGTGCCTTTTTTAAAAAAAGTTACAGTAGGTGGCTTTTCTGTTGAACTCAATTTAAAGAGCTTTGCCTTAAAAACCGATATCTTCGACCAATCCCGTCAGACTTTCCTCTCCTGGTACGACGCCGGCTGCCTGCATGTTTTCGGCACATAGACTGGAGGACCTTGGCATGGTTACCTTTATTTTCCTGCAGCCAGCACACGGTTTTCATCTTCGAAGATGGTTCCCAGCCACAGTTTGGACATGAAATACAGTTCCATTCAGCCACAACTTTGCTGTGACAGTAGAATTTGGTCACTTTTGTAAGAGTGCAGAGGGCTGTAATTATTCTCACATGGGCTAATTTGTTAAACCAGCCCTCTTGCTATCCCACCTGGGATTTTCCAGAGGGGTGTTCTGGTGCTGCCGAGGCTCTCACAGCTGGTTCAACATCTTCAGGCTTTTATTAAGCACATCTGCTCCCCAAATGTCAGGTGCTAAGAAACAGGTGTGAATATTTCTGTCTGTTCATAGACAGAGAAACACAAGCTGTTCAGCATCAATACAAAGTAGTTTAAACACATTAATGATAGCAATTCATCTGAATTATTACATTTAGTTCTCATTAAAAAGCAAAATGCAGAGTACCGTACTATATTTACATTACCCTCCCTGTAAAAAAGTCTAAATTAAAGAAGTGAACTGAATACTAGGGATGCACCGATCCACATTTCTTACTTCCGATCCGATACTTAAATTTGGGTATCGACCGATACTGGTACTTTTCCGATCCGATACCGTTCAGGTATAGGAGGCTGTAATAATGAATTTCTTGAATGAAGAGCACGTGTATTACACTATACTCTGTGACTTCTGTCTTAACATTGTGTGATTTAAACCCAAAGAAGACACTCTGAGCCTCACAACAAGTAATACCCAAACTTTAATAGCACACAAGAGGCAGGTCTATATCACAGACGTCCTTCTGACTCATGGTGCAGCCCGGAACACTAAAATACTGCTAAGCATTATGGGAAATCAACACAGTCCACTCCCCGTTTTTTAGTTTCGTTTTTGATTGTGGCACTATGAGTTGTAATTCTTGTTGGCTTTGATCAACGGATACAGACTTAAACTATGCATTGAATTTATGAATGTAAATTCAATGCATAGTTTAAATCTATTAAAGTTTGGGTATTACTTGTTGTGAGGCTCAGAGTGTCTTCTTTGGGTTTAACTCACACAATGTTAAGACAGAAGTCAAAGAGTATGGTGCAATATACGTGCTCTATGACATACATCAGGTATCGGAAATATTGGCAGGTTGGATCGGAAAATCCGATACGTAAATTATGCTGGCATCCGATATCGATACTGGATCGGATCGGCCCCATCCCTACTGAATACTTCTGGTGTCAACTTCTGGTGTCAAACGTTTAGAGGGGTTTATTAGCAGAAATGCAACTTTACGAAACAAAGAAAAAGGTTTTCCTTATGTTAAACAAAGGTATGCATGTCTCTGATGGGGTTGCTGTTGTAGGTTTTCGCAAAGGGTCTATCAACCATGCTCGGGAAAAATTAATTGGTTAGTTGCAATCTGCAAAATCACCACTAGATGCCAGTAAACCCTATTTAAAAAATACATTTATTTAGTTACGTTTTATATCAAGCAGCCCCAGCCACACTAAATTTTTCTCACGGTAACCATCCTTCCAACTTGTGCTCGACCTCACCGTTTTTTTAATCATTTTTTAATTCAGCGAACTGTGGTTGCTTACACGCAACACTGATCTGAGGATTCGTGCCACACGCACCCACGACCACTTGTGCGGATTCTTTTGATTCTTTTTATTTGCCCTTCAGTGGACGTTAACCCTCACACGTCGCCCTCCGTTACAACGTCAGGCCGACGCACGTCACAACAGGTTCAAGTGGACTTTGTGAATCTATTTCTTGGTTCAAGATTTTGGGAAGAATGTTGGGATGCAACTGTTTCTACTTTGTAAAAAGACAATTGTGTATTTACCATCTGTTCATAGTAGATTTATATATATAAAAAGGAGTATATTATATATATCTATACATACTGAATACTTTGATATTGTTTTGAAGTTGGCATTGAAAAACACTTTGCATTGGCTGTACATGCAGCTTTAAGATGTTACTGAAGACACCTCTGCTGTCCTTTGTTACAGTCGCGTACATGTTCAGCTGAATTAGTTTTTTAGCAGTGATGGTTTTCCACTTTATTTATCTCATGAGTACCACGACACTGTTACAGTACGACTCATATCCGTGCACATATCGGTGCCACTCTGTACTTTTTGATGCAACGTGTTTGTCCGTTTTTTGTAGGAAAAAAAAAAAGAAAAAAATCAGATCTTGAGTGGCATCATTTGGCTTTATGATCTCTGCACCAGTCAGAAAGAGATCTGCTCTGCTTCCTCACGTTTGGTCCTCTTCTAGTTCTAATGCTTTGAAGTGGGGTTCTGTGAAGAGAGTCATGAACAGTGATCTTGTTGTAATCTTACGTCTAACCTACAAAGCCCTCAACAACCTAGCTCCATCTTATATTACAGATCAAGTCAAGGTTCTTTATTGTCATTCGCATCGCATACGATACATGTGGTGGAACGAAATTGTGTACACAGGGAGCCTGTGTACACAATTTCGTTGTGTTCAGTTACATTCAACAAAAGCATCAATTGCAAAAGATAAACTAATAATATCTAAGATATGAGCAAGAAATATGCTAAATACTTAATAGTGCTAAAACAGTAATACCACGAACAGCAGCAGCACGAACGAGTCCGTGCGAGTAGATGAGCACGAATGAACACAGCAGCATGAAATAAATCAGCAACGTGAAATAAATCCGCAGCATGAAATAAATCAGCAACATGAAATAAATCAGCAGCATGAAATAAATCAGCAACATGAAATAAATCAGCAACATGAAATAAATCAGCAACATGAAATAAATCAGCAGCATGAAATAAATCAGCAGCATGAAATAAATCAGCAACATGAAATAAATCAGCAGCATGAAATAAATCAGCAACATGAAATAAATCAGCAGCATGAAATAAATCAGCAACATGAAATAAATCAGCAGCATGAAATAAATCAGCAGCATGAAATAAATCAGCAGCATGAAATAAATCAGCAACATGAAATAAATCAGCAGCATGAAATAAATCAGCAACATGAAATAAATCAGCAGCATGAAATAAATCAGCAGCATGAAATAAATCAGCAGCATGAAATAAATCAGCAACATGGAATAAATCAGCAGCATGAAATAAATCAGCAACATGGAATAAATCAGCAGCATGAAATAAATCAGCAACATGGATAGTCAGCAGCACAAACAATTGAGTGGCATTAGTGATTTATTTTTTCCACAGTGATAATGCTGATTAGGGATTCAGGAGTCTAACAGCCTCAGGGTAGAAGCTGTTCCTCAGTCTAGTGGTTCTACACTTAATGCTCCTTAACCTCCTGTCTGAGAGGAGCGGGGCAAAAGTGTGTGCTGGGTGAGTGGGGTCCTTCATGATGCAGATGTCCCTCTTCCTGCATCTGGAGGTGTAGATGTCTGTGATGGTGGGGAGACTGACTTCAACATCTTCTGTGCAGCCTTCACCACTCTCTGCAGAGCTTTTTTTCTGCAGCTGTGCAGCCTCCATGCCACACATTGATGCTGGAGCACAGGATGCTTTCCACTGCACACCTGTAGAAGAAGGTGAGGACTGAGCTCCTCAGACCAGCTCGTCTCAGCCGTCTGAGTTAGTAGAGTCTCTGATAACCTTTCCTGATCAGGCTGGTGGTGGTGTTGCTCCAGCTGAGGTTATCATTCATGTGCACACCCAAGTACTTGTAGCTGGAGACCACTTATTGTTCCATATTTTCCTAATGGAGCACTTCGCTCTCCGACTGCAGGTTTACTTGTGGTTCCTAGAGTTTCCAAAAGCAGAACGGGAGGAAGATCTTTCAGTTATCAGGCTCCTCTCTGGTGGAACCAACTTCCAGTTTCTGTCCATGAGGCTGACACATTGTCCAGTTTTAAGACTGATTAAGACTTTATGATCAATCCTACAGTTAGGGTTGGTTGGTTATGCTGACATAAACTTGGACTACTAGAGCACAAATTAACCTTGTTTATTAAAATGAATTGTTACAGTTGAATAGTTTATTTTAAATAATTTCTATCTTAACATGTGATTCTCGACCTGCCATTGTGTATCTGTTCCTCTCAAACCTACCTGGTTGAAGCAGATGAACGCTTGTCCTGAGCCTGGTTCTGCTAAAGGTTTCTTCCTCATGAGGGAAATTTTCCTTTCCACTGTCGCCTTCATGTTTGCTCAAGATGAGAGGTCTGTGATGGAGTTAAACTCAAAGCAGTCTGCTCAGATAAAGGTTATTAACTTATTTTTATATATGAATGTTTCTGTTGAGTGCCCTGAGCTGACTTCTGTTGTGACTTGGCATCTATATAAACTGAATTGTGCATAGCTTTTGGAAGAGAGTTGCAGAAACACTTACCTTTTATCTGACTGATGAGTTAACATCTAGTCTGAGTGGATCGCTGCCTTAAAACACTAAATCTTTCAATGTTCATAGAGGCTCATGCAAACGTCGTTTCATAAACAAATACAGAAATGCAAATAACATCAGAAGCAACAAACAGTAACACTTCCGCTACAGCCTGAGACACATGTGCCTGAAATATCACAATATTTCTGCAGAAATAAAGTGTTTGGTGAAACTGAATGCAGTGTAACGGTTTCTAAAACGGTGCTTTTACTTAAATATTTGATATTACAGCTATTTTTATACACATTAATCCACTTTGGTTATCAGTTAGCTCGTCAATCTGATCAGAAGTCAGATATCCTCCAAATTAAGGTTTAGATATATTTAACAGGTAAGACATTTGTTATTCATAACCTTTCCACAGAACCCCACTTCAAAAGTCCTGAACTAACTTTATTGCTACTTATTGTTACCGTTGCTTCTGTTTTAAAGAAAAAAAAAGTGACGTAATGCATCAAACCCACTTCGTATCTTAGGCTGACCTGGGTTTAAGTTGAAATTCATCTGTAAAATCTGCGAGAATAAACTTGTTAATAACCTCTTTTATTAATTAAAAATCACAATAATCTGTTGCAGTGCTGGGAAGAGTAACTTTACTTTTAGCTTCTGTTTTATGAGGACCAACCGAAAGAACACTCATTCCATCTTATGTTTTAATATGTGTTGATATAGATTAAAAAGACACTTTTTAAATTTGACTGAATGTATTTAAATTGTAATAACACAGAGATGATGCATCTTTAAACGCAGCTAAAAGAAACTTTCCTGTCACCTCTAAATGAGTTACAATGTTGGTTCTTTCATGTTTTTATTTTTATTTTATTTTTTTGTGGAGGGTAATTTTTGTCAAAAACAGGGAGTGTGTGTCGACGTGAAGCCGTTTGCTGTAAATAGTTGACTTTAAACTCGGGTTGTAGTGGAGACGGCATCTGCAGCGGCGCACTGTAAATCTGAATCATCACTGGTTTGTGTGTGTCTCTTCCGTCGTGTGATTTCACGTTAAAGGCACGGTCATTTCTGCACGTTAACTTCCCAGAACTTTGGAGCCTCGGTGCCAGTCGTGGCTTTGCTGCTTTGCTTTCTCAAACGCAGCCAAAACTAGCACCGTCTGGCCGCCTCGTCTTCACAGTCCTAAAACAATGTCCAGTTACCAAAAACACCACGTTTCTGTTCTTTGTCCAGTTATTAGGAGGCAGAACTGCTTTCATTTGGACCATTGGTTGAATTTGTGTGGCCTGACCTCACTTCACTCCATTTTTTCGTGTCTCTGCATGATCTGTTTGCCTGCATGCACTGTCCATCCGTCCCCAGCCAGCACAAGGAAACGAGCACTGAAGGACACGAGTACTTTCACTGTATCCAAACCGTCTCTTTTTCACTGAAGTTTGATTTCTTGCTGAGAAGAGTTCAGATGCTCTCCATGTTGTATTTCTTACCTTGTAGCATCTGGCTTCATCAAACCTAGAACATGCAACTTGTTTTAGAATAAAATATACATTGCATATGTTAGATTTGATTGTATTTATGTAGAAACTGTTTCCAGTGGGTCGCTTTGTAAACTGCAGCAACAGAACGGGCATTGTTAGAAATCTGAGCAGGGTGTGACGTTGGAGGACATTTTTGGGCACTTTGGTGATATTCTTTGTTTCTTTTGTCACACCTGGACTGTTTAAAGGGCTCCATCCTGATGCCTGATCCTTGTTACGGTCCATTCCACTAAAAAAAATTAATAAAATCAAGCCAGTTATCTCTGTGACCACTGCGCTTCAAAAACAAACACTTCTAGGTTTACATACTGTATGTATAAAATGCATATTCTTTTTTATTACTGGTTATGTTTTTGACTTGTTCTGCCATTGTTACAGAAATAGTACATTTTTTCTGGGAAAACCTTTACTCTATCATGTTGTCTTTGACATGTATAATATAAAAGTATTGTTTTGGAAAAAAAATGTCTGGATTTTATTGGTTTAAACTGCAGAAACAAGATCGGTCCTCAGAAAGCTGGTCGGAGGAGTGAAGACAGGTGGATGATCTCCAACTTGAATGTGTGAAAATATTATATTTCAAAAACTAAAATGTAAAACTTATCTGGAGATCTCCAGTTTCTCATCTTATTTTAACTGTTGCATTTCCTGCAGAAATGCATTGTGAATGCTTATTGTCGAAGAACTTGCTGAAAAACTGCTGAAAATAACAAAAAAAATGCTGAAATGGAACAATAAGACTAAATTAGAAGAAAACTGAAAGAACACATTTGCTGAATTCAGTTTAAATGAGCAGAAATTAGCACAAAAATTTGCCCAAAAAAATGGCTGAAAATGCAGAAGGGAGATTAAATTACTAAAAGCTAGTTAGCATAAAAACAACTAAATAGTAACTGAAATAGCAGATAAAAAACTGAATTTAGCAGGAAGAAGTTAGCTGAAAGTAACAGAAATTAGTACAAAAAACATCAAAAATGCTAAACAAAAGTAGCAGAAAAGGTAGAAAAAGCTTAAATTGGCAGAAACAAAGAAAAAACTTTTTGATGGAAAGAAGCAGATATAACCACAAAAGGAAATTATCTGAGAAAAAAAAGCTAAAAGTAGCAGAAAGAAGCTTAAATTACCAGAAAGAAGCGGGGAAAGCACATTTTTGCTGAGTTAGGCTGACATTTTTTTAATGAGTTCGATAAATGTGGAATTACCTGAACAGACTAAATTTGCATAAAAACAGCTAAATAGCTGAAATGGCAGAAAAAACTGAAACTTGCAGAAATCAGCTGAAAGGAGCATAACAAAATAGCAGAAAGAAGTTAGAAGAAGCACACAAATGTTGCAGCAAAATAACCTGAAAGGAGCACAAAACAGCTGAAAGTAGCTGAAAAAAGTTTAAATTTGCACAAAGAAGCTGAAGTATAACAAAAAGTGAAAGGAGCAGTAAAAGGTTGTGAACAGAGCTAAAGATATGAAGAATGTAAAATGAACTCAATTCATTTTCTAAGAGAAGAAAATTGCAGTAAAGGCTAAATATTTCAAAAAGCTAAAGCTGCACCAACATACAAAATACAGTAGGATTGTCCTGAAAGAGCTAAACAATTGAAATTGAAATAGCACACAAATTGTGGAACGAGAAAGATGCTGAAAATGTATGGAATAGTTTAGAAGTGGAAATAGGATTTCAACGGTGTGAATGCTTACTTCACACAGTCACTTGTCCCCTTTTCACTCAAGGATTCATATTAAAAATCATTTAAACTTGTTTCAAACGCAGCCTGAAGATGATGAATTAAATGTTAAGCTCATAGTCTTCATCTGATAACTCGTCGTGTCGCGCTCCAAAGACCTGTAAACAGCTGTTTGTGTGTAAAACGGAGCAACTTTCCATCAGACCCCCAGAGGGAGGACCCACTAACAACAAGGGTCCCACAGTAGCTCTGACCTGGATTACCCCCACATTTGGAGAGGTCAGAGGTCGGAGCTCGTGTCCAAATAAACAGAAGTGAATCTCTGTCGGTGGTGGAACTAACGCTGGGACAACAGTCCGAAAGCAAACAAAACCAACCCCGACTTTCCTCCCCTCAAATAAACACATTCCTCTGCAGAAATAAGACCGGCTGCTTCGGGCTTTGTTGGCCCGTAAATCATGAAGGTTTGAGACGTAACGAGGACAGAGACACGAGGGCCAATATTGACCATGATGCAGCGCTTCAGGGGCTCCCTGAGTGACTGTAAAGCTGCGTTTATGGCTTCTCTGCGCCTGGAGATGCTCCGACAGCGACGCAGCACTCAGACTGCCCGGCTCACCTTCACATCGCTGCATCTCTGCCGTGTGACCTCAGTCAGGCCGGGTCGTCGTCACCCCCTCCCTTCACCAGATCCAACCCACAAGATGGCCGCCTCATCCCCTCCACAACAAAGCGGACAAGCGTCTATTTTATCTCTCCTCCCCCGCACAGTGACATTCTGGTCTGCGGCAGCTCCTCGTTATCAGTTAGCTCTGTCATTACGCAGCCGCTGGTGTGCAAGAAAAGGCCTCGTCCTGCCAGATGTGCTCAGCGCCGCACATCTTTAATTGCAGCTTTAAGTAATGCCAAACTGGGTGATGAGGCCTTGGCCAGCTGCACAAATGACAAGACTAACTAATTATAGACAAGTTATTAAGATTAAATTTGGATCGTCGACACACGCAGACACGCACAGGCGGGTTATTAAAACGGTCACAAGGAGCATCCGGATCAAAGGAGAACTTCAGAGTAAAAGGGATGCTCTTATATCGAGAAATCATTACCGTATTTTCTGCCGTACATGTCGCATTAGTCCAATTATGTCCAATAAAGTGGAAAAATCCATAAACATGATGCACCGCCGTATATGTCGCATCTATTATGCGTCACCGCTGACGCGTCACATATGTTATGCGTCACCGCTGATAACCCGGAAATGTGGGCCGGTGTTTTGCCCAAAATGGATTGGCTGCGATATGGCCCCAGGAGTGTGCACGGAAGGACTTTAACAAGATTAAAACTTAAAAACTATTATTTGTTTGCTGAAAATTATAGCAAAGGTGTGTCTGAGCTGAACTTTTCCTTAATAAATTAACGTAATGGTCAAATCAGCTGGATTTTAAAAAATAGTTTCGCCATGTCGGTGCTGCGAAGCGTGCACGCGCAGTGAGTGGAAACCGGCATCTCTTTAAAATTTAACAAGATAAACACCTAAAAATATATATTTGTTTGCTGACATTATAGTAAAGCTGTGTCTGAGCTGAACTTTTCCTTAATAAATGAACGTAATTGTCAAATCAGCTGGATTGAAATAGTTTCGCTACGTCGGATCAACAAAACACGCACGCGCAGCAAGCAGAAACCTGCATCTCTTTAAAATATAACAAGATAAACACCTAAAAATATATTTGTTTGCTGACATTATAGTAAAAGTGTGTCTCAGCTGAACTTTCCGTAATAAATGCACTTTGACGGTTAAAACATGGCAAAATGACGCAGATGAAATAAAGCGGTTTTAAAATTACTTCACGCTCACCCGCCCATAATGATAACAGAAACACCTATTTAATTTTTATTCAAACCCGTTGAATTCGTCATCCTCTGTGTTGCTGGTGAAGAGTTCTGCCAACTCCTCAGGTAACAGGTGACCTCCAGAGAGCAGGAGGCCGTGCTGTGACAGAGTGAGTCTGAGCAGAGGAGGCTTCTGTCGGACACATGAGCTGGGAACGCTCGGTGGACCCTAGCGACCGAAAGTGGTACTGCTCTATTTTTTCCGTCAGAATGATTGGAAACGGTCATATCTCAGCCAAAAATTGGTCTAAAATTTGGGGAAAAATCCAGAAATATGTCGCTTCGCCTTATAAGTTGCAGGACATGAAAATTAGGCAAAGAACTGTGACTTATATGCCAAAAAGTACGGTACGTAGTTGTTAAATGTGTGTGTTATTTCATGCAGCCTGCTGTGCTCAGGGTGTGTGTTGTGAATGACTCTCAGCTACTACCACATCACATTTTGATGTGGTAGTGGAGTGGTAATGGCAGTCGTCTCCCGATCGGAAAGTTGGCGGTTCGACTCCCGGGACCCGCACCATGTGTCGTTGTGTCCTTGGGCAAGACACTTAACCCTGAGTTGCTCCCGGTAGGACTGGAAAGCACCTTGCATGGTAGTCTGCCGCCACCGGTTTATGAATGTGTGTAGCATTCAATATATGTGTAGCACTTTGAGATTTTCAGTAATGAAAAGTGCGTTATAAATTGAATTAATTATTATTATTATTATTATTTTAGCTCAATATCTGGAAAACTTGCTGATTCATTGTGTGAATGTTTATGACTCATTCACACTATTATGATCCATTTTCCTTCCGTGCATTTTTCAGCACCTTTCTCGTTCCACAATTTTTGTGCTGATTCAGCAAATCATATCAAAACGTTGAGCTCTTTCAGGACAATCCTGCTATGGCTTTTGTTATTGGTGCATTTTTAGCTTTTTGAAATATTTAGCCTTTACTGCCATTTTTTTCTCTCCTCAAAGAATGAATTAAGCTCATTTTATATCCTCAAAATCTTTAGATCTGTTTACAACCTTTAACTGCTCAATGCTCATTGCACATTTTGTTCAGCTTCAGCTTCTTTCAGCTTTCTTGTGCAAATGTAACCTTTTTTCAGTTACTTTCAGCTGTTTTTTCAGCCGTTTTGTGATCCATTCAGATTCTTTCTTCTAACTACAACATTTTTGTGCTTCTTCTAACTTCTTTCTGCTAGCTTGCTATACTAATTTCAGCTGAATTCTGCACGTTTCAACTTTCCTGCTATTTCAGCTACTATTTAGCTGTTTTATGCTTATTTTAGCCTTTTCAGCTAATACCACATTATTTGCTCTAATTTCAACTTTATTCCGCCTAATTCAGTAAAAATGTGCTCTCGCCACATCCTTCTGGTAATTTAAACTCTTTCTGCCTTTTTAGCTACTTTTCAGCTGTTTTTTTGTTTTGTTGTCGTTGTTGCTATTTTCATATTTTTTCAGCTAATTTCCATTTTCTTGTGCTCATTTCTGCTTCTTTCAGCCTATTGGAGAAATAGGTTTTCTTTTTTCTGCTATTTTATTCTTTTTCTACCTTTTCAGCTAATTTTTGAGCATTTTTTAGTTACCGTATTTTCCGGCTTATAAGTCACACCTTTTTGCCTACATTTCCAAGCCCTGCGACTTATAGGCCGGTGCGACTTATACGTGGATTTTTCGGGTTTTTCACTTTGGTCAAAAAATGGTCACTTAATGTAACGGTTTTTAACCGTCAAAGTGCATTTATCAAGAAAAGTTAAACTGAGACACACTTTTACTGTAATGTCAGCTAACAAAAATATATATTTTTATGTGTTTATCTTTAAAGATCAAAGAGATGCGGGTCTGTTTGCTGCACTGCAGGTCTGTTGTTGCTGCACGTGCTCGTTTTGTGCCGTGAGGTGCGACTTATTGGCCGGTGCGACCTATACGTGGATTTTTCCATTTTATTTGACATAATTGGACTGGTGCGACTTATAGGCCGGTGCAACTTATAGGCCGAAGAATACGGTAATTGCATCTGTTCAAATTCAAGTTTTCATGGTAATTTCTGCTACTTTCAGACTAATTAACGTATTTTTTGCTAATTTCAGCTTGTTATGCACCTTTCAGTTTATTTATGCTAGTTTGAGTTTTTTTTTTTTTTTTTTTTGCCATTTCAGCTACTATTTAGCAGTTTTGTGCAAAATTTACCTTTATCTGCTAATTCCACATTTTTAGAGCTTATTGAAGCTCTTTCCACGTCCTTCTGGAAATTTAAGTTTCTTTTGCCTTTTCAGCTACTTTTCAGCTAATTTTGCTTTATATGGCTCTGATTTTGCCTATTCCACCTTTTTTAGCTAATCTATTTTATGTGCCAATTTCTGCTTATCTAAAACAAATTCAGTAAATATGTATTCTTTCTGCTTTCTTCTGCTAACTTATGCTTTTTTCTTCAGTTTTAGCTCATTTCAGCTGTTTTTCAGCAAGTTCTTCTACAATAAGCATTCACAATGCATTTTCGCAGGAAATGCAATTTCTCTAATTGCAACCTGTGTTCTTTAGCTGTGGGGAACATTTATTTACCTTCTGAATGCTTCATTAAAATCCAACTTGTGGTTGTGAAGATATTTTGCTAACAGACATTCCCTGCCTTCGCCTTTCAGTGGTGGGTGATAGCTATGGACGACGAGTCGTAGTTTGCTGGTTTCTCCTCTGGATCTTTTGGATGTTCGTGTCTCGTTTGGACTCCTGATCTGATTTTTGAAAAGCTGCGATTTGTGTTTCATCAGTAAGAAAGAAAAGCAACACACACACACCTCTGAGGAGGAAAGGTCACAGCCAGGTCAGGTGTGTAAAACACGGAATCAGTCAAACGATGAATCATATTACCGGTAGTTCTAAACCTAAACTTTCCTGTATTCTAACAAACTGCAGCAGGGGTGATTTCAGCCTCTTTTTGGGGCGTGCTCAAGCACCTCTACATTTTAATTCAGCACCCCTGAAAAATAAAGAAACCATCAATAGGATTTTGTACAGGAACTCAGTTCTCAAACCTTAGATTCAAAAATATTGATTAAATTTGGAATAAATGATGATGCTCTTAAAGGTGTCAGCAAAATCTATTATTTTTTATTATTAATTTTGCACGAGTTTGATCCTCAACACCATCTGTCAATCAATCCAGCAGGCTTGTCAGCAGCTGACCAATTGGCAATCTCAATTTGTCCCGAAGGTAATTCACTTCAGTTTAATTCAGTTTATTTATTTAGCGCCAGTCACAACAGAAGTCGCACGGCACAGAACGGAAACAAAGTAAAGGCCTCTTCCCTGCAGGAGCTCCGCCCCTTTTCCCTCTGACAACATACTGTAATGAAAAGTGCGTTATAAATTAAATTCATTATTATTATTATTATTCTTTGTGCTGAAATTTCTGGTTGCATAAGTTTAGTCTTTATGTTATGGTCAGTAAACACTAAAGTGATTTTGTACAAAGTGTTTTTTAGGTTGTATAATGTAAAGTACAGGTAGTCCTCGACTTATGACGGAGATCCGCTCCTGCACTGCGTCGTTAAGCGAATTTCGACGTAAGTCGGAACATACATCCAAACTGCACCTTATACGTACAGTACTATATTTTACCAAGCACTTAGCCTATCATAACACAGTACCCTACATAATTATCAAAAAACACATACATTTCAGAGGCATAATGAAGGGGAAAAAAAGAGTTAATTTCCTACTCTGGAATGCTGTGGTGAAGCCGTTCCCTCCATTCCTCTGTCCCTCCTCTGTATTCTCCATTCATTTACGTTGTTAAACCACCGTCCATAAAACAGCTACTTTTCCACAGCTGCTGCCCAGCTTGCTCCAACAAGTTTTGTTTTTTGAATGTCCAGAGGACCAGACTTAGTTTTTTAGAGAGTACAGGGCAGTACAGGTTGTCCCCGACTTACGACGGCCTCGACTTATGACGTTCCGACTTTACGAACGAGCTCCGTTGAACAGTATATACTGTACAGGTATGTGTTTATAGATGAATGTGTGGTGTAATGTGTTAGCGAACTGTTTGTAAATAAAGTTCTCTGCATGTTTATGGACCAGTATGTACAGTGGTGTAGTCTATATTTTTGTAGTGGGCATACCGTGCTTAGAAACCAAAGTACACTGGTTAGTAAAATGTAATCGTCAATTTATTTTGATTTTAAGCATATTGAACAGTTCCAAATTTCTCTGATGCTTATATTTGAATAAATGAACAACAAACTTTGTACAACAGCGGCTTTGTATTAAAAACATGTTATAGAATTTATAAAACCATGTCAAAGAAAAGCATTGCACACCGATAGATTGTTATGGAAGCGTTTAACTACCGTTTAACGTATCAATGACATGTACCTAATGGTATGTCGTGTACCATTGGGCACTTTTAAGTGGGTATACTGAAATTCTTAAGCTTTTCTAGTGGGTATACTCCATATACCCGAGTATCACGTAGACTACACCACTACGCTGTAGTGGTGTACGATGTACGCTTGTTCAGTCTCATGTCGATAAACGGGTGTGCGGCGCGACTTACGGCGAAAATCCGGTTTTACGAACGCCACGTGTAATACGTTCTGACTTACGTTATTTTCATGTTACGAACGATCTGTAGGAACGGAACTCGTTCGTAAGTCGGGGACGACCTGTATTTCTCCACCGCTACGCTTAGAATGTAAAACCAGAAACTGCGTAACTCGGCTTTTCAAAATAAAATTTTCAAAATATATTTTTTAATGGAGATGCGTGTCTTAACCACGAAACGTAACTCGAGACCGTCGTAAGTCGAGGGCTACCTGTAGAGTGCTACATCTATAGCATCTTAGCTAGCACGTCTGTATTGTGTACCACTAGCTCCATTAACTTAGCACTACTTCTTGTTGTGGCTCTCTAAAATAGTTATTGAATCAATGTAAGTAGATGTTTAGCAACCCGTTAAAATTCACCAGAATGCAGGAAATTAAAACTTTATTTAAAAATTTCCAGTGGATGACCCCCAGACCACCCCACCAGTGTGTCCCCCCCCAAACTTTACAAATGCTTCTGATGCCAGTGGCCACTGTGTTGTTCAAGGCCAAAACACCTCTGAAGATCAGATTCTAGAATTGCCTCTGAAATGCAGATTATAAAACTTTAAATAAGCTTATTGCTTTTGTCAGTCCTGTTCTTTCCAGGTTCTCAGGAGGGACTGAGTGAGGATTATTATTACACTAAAAATGTAACTTAATAAAATAATGCTTTTAAACTTGACATCGAGTGTGTATAAATCAAGTTCTACCACTAGGGGGCTTCCAACAATTAGGGATTTCAGATTTTTCTTTTGTCCATTTGCATAATATTTACAAAATACAGAATATTTCTTCTCATCAGCCTCTGAAAGTGCAAATTGTAAGCAATATACAAAATGTTTTAAAAAATTAGCATAAAAAAACATGCACAACAATGATCCTTCAACCTGAAGTGTAGTTCTTCGCTCTTTGAATTGGACAAATATTTATTTAAAATCGGACATTTTTTGTGCATCTCCCACGAGTGAACTAAAGCCTTCAGGTTAATAAATTGGTTCCTGGAGCGACGTGACCTGGGAACCTCTGCTGACCCCTGCAGTCATCTCTGGTGCTAACGACCAGCAGAGGAGGCCGAGCTGCTGTTACTTTGTACAAACGTACAACACACCGAGTCCAAAACACAAATCATGTTGAACAACTGAGGCTGAGAAAGACACTGGACATAAGAAACAGAAGATTATGTAACAAAATAAATAAATAACTTAAGCTTTTTAAAGAGACTCGCAAATTAAAATGTGATTAAGGTTATTAAACAGCATTAACAGGAGAAATTGCTGAAAACCTTTGGAAGAAGATGGAATTTTACTGAAACGTGAACACTTTTTGGGACAGTACAGTGAAGCTAAACGCCCTGTTCTGCAGTTTCACACTGACAAATATTAAAAACAGAAATCTGTGTGTCAGCAAATGCAGATCAATTTATTAATGTACCACAGCTTAGGAGTGAAAGATGTTTTCTGGACTCCAGAGGTGTTCCAGGTGTCACAGAAAATAAACATCATAAAACAACTTTTACATCTGTACAGGTAGACGTTCTACACGAGACTTGAAGTAAAGGATAACGTGTGATCTTCCACTCAGATGATAAGGAGAAGAGTTTAATGAGAACAAAGACGGACATTTGTCACACAAGTTGTCAAGATTGGTCGTAATTACCATACTTGCTGCCGTATAAGTCATATTAGTTCAAAAACGTCGAACAAATTGGGAAAAACATTTAAAAAAGCCGCTTTGCTGTATAAATCGCATCTTTCATGCGTCACCGCTGACAACCCGGAAATGTGGGCCGGTGTTGTGCCACAAATTGATTGGCTGCCAAATGGCGACCGCAGGAGCGTGCACGGGAGGACTTTAACAAGAATTTAACAAGATTAACACTTTAACAATTATTTGTTTACTCGAAATTATAATAAAGATGTGTCTCAGTTTAACGTTTCCTTAATAAATGCACTTTAATGGTCAGATCAGCTGCATTTCGCCTGGGCGACACGTCGAAATGAAGGTGGCTCGGTATGGCAAGCCAAGTGTGTCATTAATAGTTATTTTTACCCATTAATGACACATATTGCCATATTAGTCGAGGGCCCTCTACTGGCTGAAAATGGTAGTGTTCAATATTTTCAATGTCAGAATAGACTATATGCCACGGACATCCGTTTTGGCACTTCCGCATTCATGAGCCGGACCGCGCACTTCCGGTTAGCGGGAAAGACACGAACATAAATGTCTAAATACAATAATAAAACATCTGCATACACACCAATAATAACTCTATACACACATAAATCCATATAAAATTATGGGGACGTTTCCCCTACGGATAGCCGCGATAAATCTTCGCCGTAACCTCCCCTCGGAACAGCTGTACCCACCGGTGGGCGGACACAACGGAACTCACGTGCAGTGCCAGTAGCTCGCAGCCACTTCCCGTTTCGGGTCGTTGTCATGGTCTGCTACTAGGAGCTAACGCTAACAACAACGGCAGTGGATAGGAACCGGAAGTGCGGGATGTGTCCGATATTTTACCGGAGGTACGTCACACTTACCCATGGCATATGGCCTATTAATGAGATGGTCAGATCTCTGCCAAAATTTGTTATAAATAAATATGGGGAAAAAACAAATACGTTGCTTTGCTGTATAAGTTGCAAGCACGTCAATTCACGAAGAAAAAAAAACTGCAACTTATACAGCAAAAACTACGGTACAGTATTTAAATTGTGTCAATTTTTTTTAGTTTACATTATGGGTCAAAAAAAAGGTTTCTTCATCACAAGGTTAATGTTTTTACCAAACTGAAACGTTATTAAAAGCAGAATTCAAACAGATCAATACATGTTACATGACATTTTACATCGTGTCATTAACTGTTTAACAAATAAGACCCAAAAGTAAAAAAACAGCCCATCCAGCAGTTTGTCGTCAGCAGCAGTCATTCTTTATAATCACTTCCTGTAGGACTCATTTTCTCAGATTGCTTTAGAGTTTTGCCCCACTCTTCTTTAGAACTTTAAAGTTTGCAGGCTTTTCGCTCAGCGTTCTTGAGATCTTACAACGGCACTCGAAGCGGGTTCAGACGTAGACTGGACCATCTTGACTCCTCTTTTTGAGCCGCTCTGTTGTAGATTAGTTGCTGTGTTCTGGATCGTTGTTTTGTTTGGTCCGAGCTTCAGCTGTCCGACAGACGGTTTCATATTGACTCAAAAATATTTTGGTCCACAGAGGAGTTGGTTTCAAAACGAGCCCAAATCATTACCCCACCACCACTGTGCTTAACAGTTACTGTGAGGTTTTTCATCAAACAAAGAACTCGTTAAACCCGAGCCTGTTCTATGAAGAGGGTTTTCTCCAAACCCTTAGTCACACTTGTTTTTATTTTTTTGTGAAGTGTAATTTTATATTAATTAATGATAATTGGTTTATATATACATTGACCAGCAGCAGTCGAAGACCAGAAGGAGGGAAACGTGTCAGGAGACAGAGGGAGAAGAGGAAAGTGAAGAATGTAGGACTGAGAGTTGCAACTCTAAATATGGGGACAATGACAGGCAAAGGTGGAGAGCTGGCTGACATGATGCAGAGAAGGAAGGTAGATGTTTTATGTGTTCAAGAGACCAAGTGGAAGGGCAGCAAGGCTCGCAACATTGGAGCAGGGTTTAAACGTTTTTTCTTGGTGTGGATAGAAAGAAAAATGGAGTAAGGGTGGCCCTGAAGGAGGAGTTGGCAAAGAATGTAGTAGAGGTGAAGCGAGTGTCAGATAGGGTGATGTGCCTGAAGGTAGAAGTAGAAGGTCTGATGCTAAACATAGTCAGTGGTTATGCTCCACAGGTTGGATGTGATGGGGAGGAGAAAGATACATTTTGGAAAGATTTGGATGAAGTGATAGAGAGTATTCCCAGGGAGGAAAGAGTGGTGATTGGAGCAGACCTGAATGGACATGTTGGTGAAGGAAACAGAGGGGATGAGGAAGTGATGGGTAGGTTTGGTGTCAAGGAAAGAAACCAGGAAGGACAGATGGTGGTGGATTTTGCCAAGAGAATGGAAATGGCTGTAGTCAATACCTATTTCCAAAAGAGGGAGGAACATAGAGTGACCTATAAGAGTGGAGGAAGGAGTACACAGGTCGACTACATTCTGTGTAGAAGAGGAAACCTGAGGGAGATTGGAGACTGTAAGGTTGTGGCAGGGGAGAGCGTGGCCAGACAGCATCGGATGGTTGTGTGTAGAATGACTGTTGTTGTGAAGAAGAGAAAAAGAGTAAAATCAGAGAAGAAGACCAAATGGTGGAAGCTAAAGAAGGAAGAATGTTGTGAGAAATTCAGAGACGAGCTGTTAAAGGCTCTGGGTGGTAAGAAAGAGCTTCCAAGTGACTGGGCTACTACAGCAACAGTAATTAGAGAGACAGGTAGGAAGGTACTTGGTGTGTCATCTGGACAGAGAATGGATGATAAGGAAACCTGGTGGTGGAATAGTGAAGTGCAGGACGCCATTCAAAGAAAGAGATTAGCCAAGAAGAAATATGACAGTGAGAGGACTGAAGAGAGGAGACAGGAATATAAGGAGATGGGACATAGAGCAAAGAGGGAAGTAGCTAAGGCAAAGCAGAGGGCGTACAATGAGTTGTATGGGAGACTGGACACTAAAGAGGGCGAGAAGGACTTGTACCGATTGGCAAGACAGAGGGATCAGGCTGGAAAGATAGGAATTATTAAAGATAGGAATGGTAATGTTCTAACAAGTGAGGAGAGTATGACGGGAAGGTGGAAGGATTACTTTGAGGAGCTAATGAATGAAGGGAATGAAAGGGAAAGAAGAGTGGAGGTCATACAGACTGTGGACCAGGAAGTGGGAAAGATTAGTGAGGGTGAAGTCCAGAAAGCTCTGAAAAGAATGAAGAAGGGGAAGGCAGTAGGACCTGATGACATACCAGTGGAGGTTTGGAAATGTCTTGGAGAGATGGCAGTGAGGTTTTTGACTCAAATATTTAATGGAATATTTGAGGGTGAGAAAATGCCTGAAGAATGGAGAAGAAGTGTGCTGGTTCCCATTTTTAAGAACAAGGGTGATGTACAGAGTTGTAGCAACTACAGGGGAATTAAGTTGATGAGCCACACGATGAAGATCTGGGAGAGAGTTGTGGAAGCAAGACTTAGACAAGAGGTGACTATCTGTGAGCAGCAGTATGGTTTCATGCCAAGAAAGAGCACCACAGATGCCATCTTTGCTTTGAGGATGTTGATAGAGAAGTACAGAGAGGGTCAGAAAGAACTCCATTGTGTGTTTGTGGATTTAGAAAAAGCTTATGACAGGGTACCAAGAGAAGAGGTGTGGTATTGCATGAGGAAATCTGGAGTGGCAGAAAAGTATGTTAGACTGGTACAGGACATGTATGAGGACAGCAGGACAGTGGTGAGATGTGCTGTAGGAGTGACAGATAGCTTCAAGGTGGAGGTGGGATTGCATCAAGGATCGGCTCTGAGCCCCTTCTTGTTTGCTCTGGTGATGGACCGACTAACAGATGAGGTCAGGCAGGAATCCCCATGGACTATGATGTTTGCAGATGACATTGTGATATGTGGTGAGAACAGGGAACAGGTGGAAGAGAACTTGGAGAGGTGGAGGTATGCACTTGAAAGAAGAGGAATGAAAGTCAGCCGTAGTAAGACAGAGTACATGTGTGTGAATGAGAGGGAGGCTGGTGGAACAGTGAGGCTACAAGGAGCAGAGGTCACAAAGGTGCAGGACTTCAAGTACTTGGGGTCCACTGTCCAGGAAAATGGGGAATGTGGTAAAGAGGTGAAAAAGAGAGTCCAGGCAGGATGGAGTGGATGGAGAAAAGTTTCAGGAGTGATTTGTGACAAAAAGGTGTCAGCAAAGGTCAAAGGAAAAGTTTGCAAGACAGTGGTGAGACCAGCTATGTTGAAAGACCGGACAACTTTGTTGGTTATTTAGCCACAATTTTACTGAATTTGTCACACTAAACTCTCCATTTTAATAAGAAAAGTTAATGTAAACCTGACAAACATGTCTTTATTGACCTTTATTTGTTGAGCACCATTTTTATCATTTTACAAAAATCTAATTGTCTTGTTTTATAGTAAAACCCCTGAAATCCATTAGATTTTTGCCCTTTTCTTAAATCTCCATGACGCAAGAGGTTTTCTTTCAAGAGAAACAGCCCCACAAACAAAAGCTTAAGTAAAACAAGGACAGAGATGAGCGGTTGAGGCATACTTGAAGCCTGACGAAGGCTTTTGTCTCGGTGGCAGCCAACACAGCTGACTCTCAGCTCTGCCAGCGCACGAACAAACAAAAAGTTCACACAACTTCACGTCGAGTTTCAAAAGCTTCACTTTTCACCAAACACAGAATGCCATTTGAGACGCACACAGCGTAAACCTTTACTTTATCCCCCCCACTTTTTTTTTTTTAACTGCAAATTAAAGTTTTGTAGCTTTTTCCGTCCGAGTTTACGGGAAACATCTGGATTTCTTGCGCCGCTGGAGCGGTGGCCCCCGGGTGATTCTGAGCTGCTCAGCTGTGAGGGCTCGGGATAATGAGCAGGTTTCAAACAGGCTCCTATGGACGAACCGGCCTTGGTAGGAAATGCAGCATCCAAGACCACCGTGCCAAACGTGACTGCACACCGTAGCATCTGTTCGTCTTTTACAAGTTACCGCCAAAGACTGAATGCAGGATTCTGCCTTTTATTGTCTAAACCCTGCAAGAAATGAGCAAACGGGGAAATAAAGGATTTTAAGTCTTATTATTATACCTCGTGTGCAAATGTAAATTGTATCCATGGGAGAAACTAAGAAATCAGTCTGAAATCAAGATGTTCACACCTGCCATGTCCAAGGTAAGTGTATTATTTTTATAGCAGTCATAAGAAACATGGGGAGGATGGAGAGTTTAGAGCAGCAGTGCTCACTATGGGTCACAACAAACAGCAAACCTGAGATCCTGAAATGATCTGCAGGAATCCAAAGGAATTTAAAAAATATATAATCCTATACTCGCACAAATTTATCATGTTCCTTTCAAAAGATCACCGGTAGATGAATAGGGGGAAAATACTATCACATGGTATTCTGATACATGCTCAGTAATCCTGTAATAATAATACTATAATAGCAATTAAAGTATAATGAAATCATTCATTTTTATTGTCTTTATGCATTTATTGTTTACACTATTTTGTTGTTTTAATTATATTTATTGTTTCTGTATATTTGTTTTCTCTCACTTGAACAGCTTCTGCAAACTTTAGGGTGTTTCGGCTGTTCACACATCAAAACGTTCAGCTCATTCAGGAGATGGCAGCTTTTGTTTTTTTACATTTTATACTTTTTAAAACATCTGTCCGTCTATCCATCCATCCATCCATCCAGCCATCCATCCATCCATCATCTTTACCCATTTCTTCCTTTTCGGGTCACTGGGGTTACTGTGTGAGATCCTGTTCTGGTTGGATTCTGCTTCAACGTGCTAGCTTTTTTATCTTCTTATGCTACTATTGACTTTTAGCTACCATTTGGCTACTTTTATCGAACCTGTTGCTATACTTTTAGCCACTATTCTGCAACTTTACACTTTGGTTTTCTAATTTTGACCAGCTTTTTGCTACTTTTAGCCACTATTCTGCAACTTTACACTTTGTTTTTCTAATTTTCACGTTTTTGCTACTTTTAGCTACATTCTGCAAATTTACACTTTTGTCTTTCTAATTTTGACTAGCTTTTTGCTACTTTTAGAGTCAGAGTCAGAGTCAGAGTCAGAGTTAGCTACTATTCTGCAACTTTACACTTTGTTTTTCTAATTTTGAATAGCTTTTTGCTACTTTTAGCTACTATTCTGCAACTTTACACTTTGTTTTTCTAATTTTGACTAGCTTTTTGCTGCTTTTAGCTATCTGCAACTTGACAATTTGTTTTTCTAATTTTGACGCTTTTGCTACTTTTAGCAACATTCTGCAACTTTACACTTTTGTTTTTCTAATTTTGATGCTTTTGCTACATTTAGCCACTATTCTGCAACTTTACACTTTTGTTTTTCTAATTTTGACTAGCTTCTAGCAACTTTTAGCTACTATTCTGCAACTTTACACTTTTGTTTTTCTAATTTTGACTAGCTTTTTGCTACTTTTTGCTACTATTCTGCAACTTTACACTTTTGTTTTTCTAATTTTGACTAGCTTTTTGCTACTTTTAGCTACATTCTGCAACTTTACACTTTTGTTTTTCTAATTTGACTAGCTTTTTGATACTTTTAGCTACTATTCTGCAACTTTACACTTTTGTTTTTCTAATTTTGACTAGCTTTTTGCTACTTTTTGCTACTATTCTGCAACTTTACACTTTTGTTTTTCTAATTTTGACTAGCTTTTTGCTACTTTTAGCTACATTCTGCAACGTTACACTTGTTTTTCTAATTTTGACTAGCTTTTTGCTACTTTTAGCTCTTCTGAAACTTTACACTTGTTTTTCTAATTTTGACTAGGTTTTTGCTACTCTTAGCTACTATTCTGCAAATTTACACTTTTGTTTTTCTAATTTTGACTAGCTTTTTGCTACTTTTAGCTACATTCTGCAACTTTACACTTGTTTTTCTAAATTTGTCTAGCTTTTTGCTACTTTTATTTGCATTCTGAAACTTTACACTCGTTTTTCTAATTTTGACTAGCTTTTTGCTACCTTTAGCTACATTCTGAAACTTTACACTTGTTTTACTAATTTTGACTAGCTTTTTGCTACTTTTAGCTATTCTGCAACTTTACACTTTTGTTTTTCTAATTTTGACTAGCTTTTTGCTACTTTTAGCTACTATTCTGCAAATTTACACTTTAGTTTTTCTAATTTTGACTAGCTTTTTGCTACTTTCAGTCAGACTTTTTGTATCATTTAGCATAAACTAGCCTTTTGCTCAACTGCATTTTCACACGTCTAGCTTTTAGTTTACAGTTTGCTACTTTGGGTTTCAGCTGCTTTTTTTGTTGTTTTTTAGCTTTTGCAACTCGTAGCTTATTTGGCAAATCGTAGCTTATTTGGCAAATATAAGCAAATCTATCAGCAGTCAGGATTTCCTGCATATTCAATGAAATTGTTAGATTTTTTGTCTTTTTAACAACTTTCTTGCTGTTCAGTAAAAGACTTTTGGAGTCAGAAGATAAATAGTTTGAGAAGCTTTAGCAGGAGCACGAAGCTGTGGGTGTTTACCAGTGGGTGCCTGACTCGTCTATTTCTTACATTTAAATCATCGATCAAAGACCTGATGGGCTTTGAAAACGTTCAGAGATGCTGAAGTTTGTTTGAGTCTAATGTAAAACACAAGTTGATCAGATCAGAAGAATGGAGCTCCTAAAGCAGCAGCAGTTCACAAAGAGCTCCTTTTACTGTTTAGATTTCATCGTGCTCGCTCTGGGAGAGCGAGATGTAAACACTTTGGCTTCAGAGGCAGCAGGAGAGACCCAGAGGAGATCTGGGGCTCTTATTTTGGCCCCAGGCGGAGTTATTATTCTTATCTGTTGGGGCTCCCCGCTCCTTTCTGGGGCGCAGACGAATTTTAAAAAATGGTGGCTTGTTTAAAAGCACAGAAACATTTTATGTGGCTGAGTAAAAAAAATAAAAAACTTGCCAGCATTTCCTGGAATCTTAATGAAGCCGTAACTTTATTGTCTTTTCCTTTTTTTTAAAGCTTTTTCTTTCCATAATGAGCAGATGGGGGTGGGGAGGGGGT
>JBBPBX010046372.1:0-26619 GCA_038048925.1 Garcialebias charrua | reverse complement strand
CAGTCCTACCAGGAGCAACTCGGGGTTAAGTGTCTTGCCCAAGGACACAACGACACATGGTGTAGGGAACCGGGATTCGAACCGCCAACCTTCCGATCGGGGGACGACTACCATTACCACTACGCCACGGCCGTGTTCTATGTTTCTAACCTTTATGCCTTTATGCCTTTTTGGGCAGCACGGTGGCACAACTGGTAGAGCTGCTGCCTCTCAGCGAGCAGGTCCCCGGTTCAAATCCCGGTCCGGGGGCCTTTCTGGGTGGAGTTTGCATGTTCTCTCCGTGCATGCGTGGGTTTTCTCCGGGTGCTCCGGTTTCCTCCCACAGTCCAAAAACATGCATGTTAGGCTGATTGGTAACTCTAAATTGACCCTGGGTGTGAGTGTGACAGGTCCCTCTTGTAAATGAGTCCCTGTGGCTCAACGAGGCTAGCCTGTATAGATAAAGGTTGAATGAATGAATGAATATCAGCACTTTGCCTTATTGCTGCTGCTAAAGGTTCATTAAAAATAGCAAATAATGCTGGTGAAAGTGGACAACCTTGCCTGGTGCCCCTCTGTAAACAGAAGCTTGAAGATAATTGATTATTTGTCCTGACGCATGCTGTTGGTGAACTATATAATATTTTTAACCAGTTAATGAAGTAATTCCCAAATCCAAATTTATTTAAGGTAGCAAATAAGAAATTCCAATTTACTCTATCGAATGCTTTTTCAGCATCTAAAGAAAAAAATTCTTAACATTTCTAAACAACTGAAAAGTACAACTTGACACAATTCTCAACTTTGGACAGCATTCTGATTCCTGTTCCACATATTAAGAATACATTAGTATATTAAAAATAGCATTGCTCATGTGAATAACACAAGGTTATGCTTTGATTATATCTGAATCAAACAAAGTAAAAGTAAAGAGAGACTCTTATGAAATAATGTGTTTTGATTCAAATAATGTAATAAAATAGTGTTAATGTCTTTTTAATAATAATAATAATAATAATCATTTTATTTAAAAGCGCCTTTCATGACACCCAAGGACACTTAACAAACCAACACAGTGAATACAGAGCAAACATTATCAGCGACAAATTGAAATATAAAATACATAAAGGATATAAAATGGAAGATAAAAATACATTTAGTAAAGTTAATGATAAGCTAGTCTAAAGAGATGTGTTTTCAGGGCAGTCTTGAACAGAGAAAGGGAGGTGGTGTTTCGAAGGTCGGGCGGTAGAGCGTTCCAGAGGTGAGGGGCAGAGCAGGTGAAGGCCCTGCTCCCCATGGTGGAGAGGCGGGCAGAGGGTACATGGAGTTGTAGTGAAGAGGAGGACCTGAGAGAGCGTGATGGGATGGAGATTTGTAGGAGGTCAGTGAAGGAAAATACACACGTTTAGAAGTTCTATATGCTAATCTCATTTGAATCGAATACACTACTGTATATGATTAATACACAAGTGCTTTATAATCAAGGTATTCACAACTGTTTTACATATGTTTATGCAATTAGACAACATTATAAGACATACTTTTAGATCTAACGAACAGGATGTTCAGAGGCAGATAACATGCTAAGCGGGCAGTTGCCCTTTGTGCTTCTCTTGGCCTTCTGAGGAGATCAGAACACACAGACACACAAACACAGGAATCATACTACTAAAATAAGTGGTACTTATGAACCACACACATACTAGGATCTAGACATTAACTAATTTACATTAATATCGCACACAGGACACATCTAATGGTACATTTCTAAAACTCTCTTACTGAGCAGATAAGCAGAACAAAGAACACAGTTTCGAGAGACTTCTCACCAAAGCTATAAATTTACAAGGTCATAGAACTGACAAGCACGAAAGGCTCCAGGACGCCTTATCAGTGCTCTGAGCCAATCAGAGACCAGAGAAGCTCAAACGGCAGCTTCATACTCCAAAACATCTCAGATATCGTCAGCATTCTTTGAGGGACTTCGCCGAGGAAAGGTCTGTCAAAATGCTCACAATTCTCTGTGCACAAAGAATTGCTTATTCATGCTGTAACTCTGTTAACCTGTAAACCTGTGTTTCTGTCAATAAATCTTCATCATTTTCCTAAGAGAGACTGGTCATTCGAACACCTCATGAGAAATCCCTTCAACATGGTGACCCCGAACGTCTGGCCTTGTCTCTTTCTCTGATTTGGAGGGTGCGACGATGGCTTTCTTCAGATGTTTTGCAGTGGAGCTCTGACATGACTACATGAGGTGAGTCGACCGTGTATTAAACAGAAACGACTATTTGGCCACAGTCCCAAATTAAACTGCAAACAGAGGAAGTTCAGTCTCGTGATGTATTATGGTTCTTAGAGTTAAAGTTAAATATACGTATTTGGCTTGTTCTGACGACACAGGTTTCAGTTTGAACAGACGCTTGTGTGTGTGTGTGTGCGAGACGGTCCCGGCAGCTCGGTGTCGGGCCGAGGCGCGTGCTCGTGAAAGGGGGGGGGCGCGTGCTCGTGTTTTTTCCTTCGTGTGTGTCGTTGTGTGTGTGTGGTTCGGGTTTCATTTAATCACGAGGTGCTCGAACATTGAGGCTTTGATTACTTACTTTTGGGGGATAGACGTTTTCTATTCGGACCGTGGGGGCAGGTTGTGGCCGCTTGTTTGCGTGGGGCGGATTCATTCGTCCGCGTGACTAGTGGGAGTCACGGAGACCTGTTTCACTGTCTAGTTTAGAAAAGTGGTTCCGGAGCGTTCGATCCTTTGAGTAGCTGGAAGAGGTGGTTCAACTTGTTTCGCGTCCGCTCGTGAGGAGTTGGGCCACTGCCGCTTGTTTCAAAGTTCGACGCAGCCGAAGTCTCGCGGCGGGGAGGGGTCGCAGGAAGTTCACGCTGAGGTGAAAACTACAGCTCCCAGTGTGCCTTGCGCTGAACTTGCGGATCAGTGCAGTGGAATCGCACTGGGCGGTGACCGAATGAGGTCTGTAGTACAGATAAAAGGGATGAAGCAACCGAAGAGGGTTGCATACGGAAGCTCAGTGATGCCACTTGGGCTTATGTAGATCTGTAGAAAATGAAAAAGAGGAAGCAGCCGAAGAGGGTTGCATACGGAAGCTTAGTGATGCCACTTGGGCCTATGTTTAATTTGTTTTATGATATTTTGCGTCGCATTTCTTTAAATTTTTTAATGTGAGTCATTATTTTGGGGGGAAGGGATCCCAATTATTTGTCCTCGTTTCTTTTGTCTGTTCGTGTCAATTAATGTCAAAGGGGGGTGTCTTTGTATATATATATGTCCATTTTCGGTGTTTTTGATTGTCATTAATTGTTTGTGTCGACTCAGAGAGAGTGAAGTGAGTGTGAAGTGAAGTTTTCTTTTTCCAGTGGTGAATGGTGCTGCTATATTTTGCATGACTGACAGAGGGCGCTGTTGTAGAACAGTGGGGCAAGTCTGATGTTCCACAGGCTTGGCCCTGTAGTTCTCATGCACAGCTCATCTGTGGATGCTTGGGAAATAAAGATTTTGGGTGAATGTTTTGAGTGGCAATTATAGCACACATGCAAAATAAAAAATAAGAATAAAAATGCAGGAACAAGGAAACATTTTTTGAGCTATTGCTTAGGATCCGAGCAAATATCAGACTTTTACCAACGAAAAAAAAACAGAGAGAGGTAACAAGTTGAGCGAACTTGCATCAAAAATTGATGAGAAAGCAAACTGATCAACAGAAATTTAACTAATTTAGTCCTAACCAGATTTAAACAAGACAAACAAAAGATAGCTCATTGTAAAACGGTCGCAGACTATCAACAGTTAATTAATAATTATGATGGACAGCTAGAATAGATTGATCAATGAGCTGAGCAGTAATTAGGAGCAGCACCAACCAGATGGTAAATTTAGATTTTTGACAAAGTGTGTTGTAAATGCAGCGAGTACACTGCAGATGTGTTGAGTTTTTCTTGTTGTGTCTAATTCTTTATTACACTGCATTGTTTTTATTTTGATTCTGTATCATATTTTCCGTGAAAACAGGACTGTTGAAAATGAGTCCTCATGTCTTGGTGAGACTACCTGCATATAATTTAATAATATTCATTCAACATTTATTTAGGCAGGTTAATCCCATTGAGCCTCGAGGACTCATTTACAAGAGAGACCTGGTTTCAACAAAGAATGATGACAACAATAGACAATCATAAAAGAGGCATACAGATTTTTTTAACTAGTTAAAAAAAGATATCAAAGTAGCAAAACAGACAGATTCTAATACAGCTACTCTCAAGTAAAAGTAAAACTGTCTTTTATTGATGAACTGCATTTGGTGCTTTCCTTCCTTTTATTCTGTCAGTCTCCAAACTGTCATCGTAATTTTTAATCTATTTTACATTAGTTTTAGTGTTTGTCTTAATTTTTTTATTTCTTATTACCGTATATGCCTATTGAAAGACAGACTGAGGAGTCTCCAGGCTCGAACCAGCAGACTGAGAGACAGCTCTGTTCATCAGGCAGTCAGAATGCTAAACACTCTGCCTGCTCTGCCCCCCCTCCCATTTGAACTGCCTTAACACTAAAACTTTCTCACACATTACCACACAACACAAAGTTTTTAACACTGGACTCTGTGTCATCAAACGGGTTATTTACTAAACTCTCGGTCATGTGCTCATACAGTTTGCACTACTTCTCATACTTGCACTAATGTTTGTATTACATCACTGCCTATAATCATAATACTGTTTACATTCTCTGTTTACATTTATTAATACTGTTTACTTTTATTACTACTGCTTACATGTAATTACTACTGTTTACATTTATTTACACTACTCTAATATCTACACCACTGCTGGTACATATACAGTGTGCTCTGAACGGTCTTATTTAGGTCTTATTTAGGGATGCCCAATGTGCCTTACTGCATATGCCACTTTTTGCCTCTATAACAACATCAACTACTACCTCATACATATACTGTGTACATTGACTCATACGCTGCTTTGCCACTTTGCAAATGTCAATGCTAGAAACCTTTAGTTTATTTTAGTTATACTTTTTATACTCTTTTTTTATACTAGTATGCAAAAACTCAGGACAATATTATGTTCATTAAATGTTTAATGTTTTAGTTTTAGAGTTGGTGTAAATTTTCATACTCTTATACCACTATGCAAAAAACTCAGGACAGTGTTAGTTTTACTATTTTATGCTTATGTCTATTATTATATGTTTCAGTGTTTCAATGTTTAGATGTTTACTGTTGCACCGAGGGACTGAGAGAAACGCAATTTCGGTCCTGTGTATGTCCTGTACTGTACATATTGCAGATCTGACAATAAAGTTGACTTTGACTTGACTTTGACATGTTTTGGTATACAGTAGTCCCTCGTTTAATGCGGGGGAGCCATACCCTGAAGCCCCGCAATAAGTGAAAAATTGCAAAGTAGGAATAGTACAAGTAGTAAGTAGTAGTTATATATATATATATATATAGATATATAGATATATAGATATATATATAGATATAGATATAGATAGATATAGATAGATATAGATAGATATAGATAGATAGATAGATAGATAGATAGATAGATAGATAGATAGATAGATAGATAGATAGATAGATAGATAGATAGATAGATAGATAGATAGATAGATAGATAGATAGATAGATGTTTTAAACCCTTCCCACACAATTGCAATATTCTAATCTTCTTCTTCTTTTGGCTTTTCCCTTTTCAGGGGTCGCCACAGCGAGTCATCCTCCTCCACCTCACTCTGTCCTCTGCATCCTCTGTCCTCACTCCAACTACCTTCATGTCCTCTCTAACTGCATCCATATATCTCCTCTTTGGCCTTCCTCTGTGTCTTTTTCCTGGCAGCTGCATTTCTAACATCCTTCTACCAATATACCCACTGTCCCTCCTCTGGACATGTCCAAACCATCTCAGTCTGGCCTCCCTAACTTTATCTCCCAGTTGTTCAACATGTGCTGTACCTCTGATGATCTCATTCCTGATCTTATCCATCCTTGTCAGAGTCAGAGAGTCTTTATTGTCATTTGCACTGCATGTGGTACATGTGATGAAACGAGATTACTGTATTTTCCGGTGTATAGGTCGCACCTTTTTATCATTTTTTCAAGGCCTGCGACCTATACTCAGGTGCGACCTATATATGGCTTTTTATCACTTTCGGCGAAACAAATTTTTAAATCCAGCTCATTTCACAATTACGTTCATTTATTAAGGAAAAGTTCAGCTCAGACACATATTTGCTATAATTTTTATCAAACAAATAATTGTTTTTAAGTGTTAATCTTCTTAAAAGCCTTGCTGTGCGCTCCTGTGGCAGACATTTGCAGCAGAGCTAAACGTAGGTGCGACCTATCTAGGGATTTTTCCAATCTATTGGTAATAATTGGACAATGCGACCTATACTCCGGTGTAGGGCTGGGCGATGTGAGGAAAATATTATATCGCAATTTTTTTGGCTATATCACGATACACGATATATATCGCGATATCTCCAAAATCAATGAAAAAATGATTAAAAATTGATTAAAAAATTTCAACACTAAATTTGAACAAACTTAAATATTTTATTTTAACCATCAATTGCACACATAAAAAAGTACTTCAAGCAAAAAGGAAGAATAAATAATTTAAACTTAAAAAGGTGCTCTTGTGCTTTTAACATAAAAAAATGTTAAATCAAAACATTTAAGGCCTTTAAAATACAAAAACAAGTGTAAACGGTGGCCATAAAATTTACTGACCCAGAACAGTCACAGGTAAAAACTCTCAACTATTTGCATGTGCTGGTAATTTTTAACAACAAACCACAAAATGTGCACAAGTTTCAAACTGTGCCAAGTTCAGGCAATGTCTGCAAAACCTTAGCCTGGCCCTCGCCTTCCTGCACATCTCCGCTCAATTGACCTTTCGCAGAAGCCCCGCCCCCTTAGTTACTGTTGCTACGCCCGTCAAGCTTTCTGTAGCCGGTGAGTGTTAGCGCGTCATGACGGGGATAGCTTGTATACCAGTGCGTGTTAGTGACTCATTTTGGAGCAATACCAGCGCAATATCCTCCAGATCAAGGCAAAAGGGGTTACAATATGCAGTGGAGGGATATATTCAAAATATTACAGTACGTTACGAAGGAGACACAACGATCCTTGAGGCTAAAGCATACCGGTCTCAAGCAAAATCTGAGAAACCCCATGACCTTTACCTCAAATGCAACCAGAATACGCTTGTGGACCAGTCCTGCTCCTGCACTGCAGGGTAAGTTTTCTTTTTCAAGTTCTATTTTTTGTTAGTTAAGTACTGTAAAAGTCAAATTTATTAAGTAATACCGGTAAGTTAGCTCGGTAAGTTAAGCTAGTAACTGTATTCAGAGCAGAGGCTAGCTTGTTACTCTGTTCATGGATCTACCTTAGATTATATGTTTTTATTATATATTATATATATTATTTAATATATATATTATTTATTATTATATTATAGCACTCGTGCATTTATTGTAAGTAGTTGTAATCAAACATGTTCAACCCCCACAATAAACACTTCATTGAACTAGCTTTTACTGATACATATTTGAATCATTGTGACAACAAAAGTTTACCTAAGTTTGAAGTTTAAATAAAAATAAAGAAGTATTTTAAGACATTTGAGTGTGCAGTATTAATCAACCCCTAAACATAGTATTTTGTGGTGCATCCTTTAGCTTTTATAACTGCCAATAAATGAGTTGTTAAGTGCTGACAAACTTTCCACACCTCTAGTCTCGGATTTTAGTCCATTTTCCCTGTGCTGTTTGGAAAAAATTGAATGAAAAACTTTAAATGATAAAACATTAAAATGATTGGGGTGTTGAATAATTTCGATTGCAGGTGTAGCTAGTTACATTATTGTCAAAAGCATTAAATAGAGCTTATGCTACTGTTTTCTTAAAACAGGTTACCAGGTTTTTGCTCACATATTGTGGGCCTTATGCACACCGTGGACCTGTGCCGTGCAAGAAATGCTGACATCTCATGCACAAGCCAGCCCCAGCAGTGGCACAAAGCCAGGGGGAAGAAAATTCATGGACAACCTGTAAGCAGTGTGGTGGTAGCCAAGGCCAAAGTGAACCGCAAGCGGAAACCCATCATGTCCAGTTTTATCCACAATAAGTATGTTTTTTTTCTTCACCTATACTACAGCAACATTGTTAGTCACACTGTTCAGTGTATTCCTGTGCACTGTGACATCAGACAATACTCACCTCCAAATTATTTTTTCATAGGAAAGAGTTAGGTACAGGAGCATATAGTCTACTGAGGGAGATGTCAGATGCACCCATAAGCTATATCACAGATGCCTCTGCACCAGAGGTTGAAGTTGGAGGCAAGAAGTATGCTGTGGGGTGCGGACTAAGCCACCAGGTGAGAAGCACAGATTTGAAACCCAGTCTTCAAGTAGCACTTCTTGATGTTGTGCAAAAAACAAATCTCTTCAGGTTTGTTGTTTCATTAAAAAAAGCAATTTACATATTATAATAAGGTGCTTGCTTATGTGATAAAAAGAGAAAAATAATTTGCATCAGGCTGACAGATACAGTAATATAGACATAAATACATTGAGGACTGAGCCACATAGTATCCAGAAATCTTTATTTGTCTAGCATCTTCCACAGCTCATGTAAACAGACAGCTTAACAGTGGTGATTAAAAAAACATGTTAAGTGTAAGTCATGTGATTTACTAATGGATGCTACTACTGTCCCTTCAGTATGTGTGGCTGGAAGTTTGAAAGCATGCTTACCACATACCAGATGTGATTTATGATTCCTAATCTTGTGTTAGGAATTTTACCAGACACTATCTTGAACTTTTTTATTTTAGCAATAGCCCGCTCTATGTGCACCCTGTGCTTTGCAATACGCTTTGTCTCCAGAACATCTCCTGCTGGCATTTGCCTCTTGGACCTCGAAAATGGTGGCATGTTTAACTGCAGTCCGATTGCTTTAATTTCATCCTCAATCAAAAAACCCTTATCAGCCATTACGCCATCCCCTTTTTGCAAATAGCCATTGTCTATAAGTGTCTCTAGTAAGGGGATGATTCCACACTGTCTGACAATCTCCTTGTCAGACATGGATCCTGTGAAGAGAACAGATGAAAAAATGACAGCACCACGGGGGTCACAGGCAACGAGTGATTTCAGGGTGTTGGTGTTTTTGTAATTTGAAAAGCTCTGACTTTGTAACACCAGTGATGTTGGCCTTTCTATTTTCAGCTCTGTGCAGTCTAATATAGCAAATGTAGATGGGTAGTCGGCTTTGTAGGTTTCAGGCATGTTTTGCATAATGACGTCTCTGTGAGGCCAAATGGGTAATTCACCCAAAATATCAAACATATAATGAATCCATGAATTGAAAATATTACTTGCTGCTTGCATGTGTATATTAAATCTAAATGCAAGGCTTTTCAGATCTTCGTTGTTGCGGAGTTTAATTAAAACAAACAGCAGCTGACTACGAAGGGGCATCTCCCTAATGTCCCAATCATTACGTTTGTATGTTAGGGGTACATTTACTTGAGCGGCGTGGGGATCATTTTGGATGTCAAATATTGTGCACAGTTGGTTGAATCGTTTGTATGTAAAGCCAGTACTGTATTCAAACATTTTTGGGATTTTACTGCTTTCAAGGAGTTCAGGTGTCAGACTTTTCTTTTTAAGTGTGTCAATTTGTGCTTTCAGGTTTTGTATTTCAGTTTCTTGTAATGTCAATTTCAATTTCATGTTGTTGTTTTCCTCTTCTAATTTCTTTTCCTTCTCCGTCCCCTGCTCCTCTTCCATCTCCTGCACCTCTTCCGTCCCCTGCTCTGGGGGTTGCTCTGGACTATCTGTAAAGAAAAAAAGTTGCATTTTAATGATAATTTATATTTTTCATCTTTTACAGCTGCCACTTATTGTCCAAATTGATCTTGGAGCAGCTCCTGTCAGCCAACCAGATGACTTGCCCAACTTTCCTCTGCCGCACCAAGCCACCAGCTTCTGCACTGCTCTGAATGAGAGTGCCACGCAACATTACACAGAACTGAGCATTTCATTGGCTGATTCTATCACTCTGGAAAGGGAAACTAGAGCACAGAGCACAAACTATTTGTGGTTCCATGCAAGGTCTGCCCGAATCACATCAACTTCATTTAAAAGAATCTGCTCTAGAAGAGCCGACCATGAAAAACTTGCTACAAGCTTAAAGAGTGCAGCAGCAGTACAAACAAAGGCCATGAAGAGAGGTGTAGAACAAGAGCCCAATGCAGCCATACATTACACTATTCTCACAGGTAATCAAGTGTATCCATGTGGTTTTGTTGTAAATCCCCATGCCCCACATCTTGGTACATCACCTGACCGTAAGGTGGTAGAGAGGGCAGGGAGTGAACGCCCAAGCTATGGGCTTTTAGAAATTAAGTGCCCTTCTAAGAACAGCTTCACAGAGTGCCCCTACCTTTACAAGCAGGCAGATGGTACCTATAAACTAAAAGAGTGTCATGCCTACCATTACCAAATAATGGGTCAGCTTGGGCTCACAGGTATGTCATGGTGTGATTTCTTTATTAAATGTGAAGAGGACTACCACCTGGAAAGAATACACTTTGATGTTGCAAAATGGGAAGAAATGAAGAGCAAGCTTGATGTATTTTTCTTTGACTACTATGTAACATGCCAGTGAAATAAATCAGTTATTTCAGTACTTTTGGATTTTGTTCCATTGCATTCGACATTGTTGTATGATTGTTTGTTTCAGCCTCTCAGAGTGAATGTTATAATAAAATGAGAGAGATTCACTGCCAGAAATTTATTTCTGCGTATTCCATCATTCAGCACAATACAGAGAGTTTAGATATCCAGGGCAGCCTTACAATCATTTTAAAACAGTACTAATTAACAATATACATCTCACTCACCATAGTCATCAGCATGCTGTTGACTCTCTTCTTCATCATCATCAGCACAAGATGTGGAGCTGGAAGCATTCGGCTCAATGAAACTGCATCTGTATACACATTTTGTACATGATTGTTATTGATTAAACCTGCAAGTTGGTAAACATGTTCTTATTTACAGTGACTTAAGTGCAATATACAAGTATTCAATTCCCATTTACTACTGTATTTTTTAATTGTCTATTTACCTGCTGCTCTTTAAAGTGGTGTAACATTAAGTGCAACTAGCCATAGTTATGTAGCTAGTGTATTTTAAATATAATATAACTAGCATGAAGGCATACCGATGTTTGGGTGGCTTTCGACAGCCTCCAAGTTGCTCCCTGGTCTGGTTCTGCACTTGTAATGCAACTACTGGGTTGGGATACTCAGGGGTGGGCTTTCCATTTACAAAATGCTAAATGACAGATATAAAAAAAAACGATTCAAGATGCTTGTTAAAAGAGAAAATGTTAATTAGCTAGTCAAGTTTATGTAGTGAAACTGACTAAACATGATATCGTATAGGGTTCACAGCATCGAGACCCGACAGTGAACTAATGTAAACATTCGCTAAAGTTAGCTAATGCTAATGAGCTTACTAAACGTAAGAGGGTAATCTTCTAAAAATTATATCCAAAATAATACACAACAATGAATATTAATAATAACCTTTCTTGAAATTATAATTATTACTTCTAGAGCAGGACAGTCACAATGAATGTTTGTCTTACCTTTGAGCATACATGGAGCCAAGATGGTGTAGTGGTTAGGGCGTTTGACTTGGGACCCGAAGGACGCGGGTTCGCGTCCCGGCCACTACACACCTTGGGGTGTCTATGAGTGCACACCTATTTTCTCCAGCTCCCCGAGCGCCTTCTATGGCTGCTCACTGCACCACCTGGTAGGTGGTTGGGTTAAATGCAGAGACGAATTTCGTCTGTGTATGGGAAACATACGCAGATGACAAGATTAGACAATTATTATTATTATTATTATTACATACGAATGCTTGTTTATCTTCGAGACATTAAGCTGGGAGTGAGGCCTTCCACACTGTTTTATCCATTGTTGACACCGTTCCAGTTGTGTTTTCGGCTTTGGGAAGGGAAAAAACAAGACTCCACCAGACAAACTCTTGGGATACCTGCTGTCTGATTTACACAATCCATAGGCGCATCGCTTCACCATCTTGTAGAATGTCGGACCTAGCTTACATAGCCGGAGATGCTAGTGACGTGTGATTGGACAATGGCCGGTTGGGGGCGGGGTTTTGCGAAAGGTCAATTCTCATTTCCCTTCACTTCACAGTCTGGGACTTCCCCCATCCACAAGGATTTCTCCGGTAGATTTTTGTTCGGACCAATCAGAGAACGAACAGAAGGCAGAGTTTTGAACGACGTCGACTGACGTCGTCATTCAAAATGGCTGCCGCCACGAAGGAATTTTCAATAAAACAAGGTAAAAAACTATTATTTCTCTGCTGATAAAAAATATATTTCTTAGCTGACGTTATATCAGAAGTGTTCCTGAGCTTAACAGTTCCTAAATCAATTCACGAAATGGTCAAATCTGCTGGATTTAAATAGTTTCGGTTTGACATTTTCCAAACAGCCTCGGGTGCGCTACGAAAATAAATGATAAAAAATCGAATTTTATCTCAAATGTTTTATCTAGGCCAACAGTCAGTAAATTAGAGCCATATAATTACACACTGGTGGCAGAAAAAATATCCACCGAGTGGTTTCTGAGCAATTTATCTGATAGCCTGGACCTCGCCAGGCTAAACTAACAAAACTCCGCCTTCTGTTCTCTGATTGGTCCATTCAAAAATCTCCAGGAGAAATCGTTTTCAATGGGAGGAATGCCAGACCCTAGTCTGAAGCGAAGTGAAGGACAGGGTGTGGTTTTAACCAGGCTAGCAAAACCTCTGAACAAGAACAGATTTATCACAGTACTGCAGTAAATGTGAGCCTCTGTGTACTGTATCCGGATTTATTGTGAAAGGGTCAGGGGGTTGTTTCCGGATTCACGAAGACGTTCTCTAAGTTGCTCTACAAAGTGTTGCATTGAATCCTTGTGTAAAAACACGACAGCCTCCACTCAGAAACGTGAACAGAGAGGTGGAGACATTATTAAATCAGCTGTTTATTATATATCGCTAAAAACACGGTCAGTCTCAGCTGTGGAAGAAGACGGCTAAAGCGTTAGCCATCTTGTTAGCCGCTAAGGACCGTATCTTTAGCGATAATGATAAAATGCTGATTTAATAATGTCTCCACCTCTCTCTGCGGTGCACGCACGACTAAATGAGCTCAGACCCGTGGTTTGTTTTAAGGAAGCAGCAGGCTGGAAAAACACTCGGTTCTGCCGTTCATGCTCCACTCCGCTGTTTAAATGGTGAAAAAGATTCGTAGTTCCGACCTTTCGTCGGGATTATTTTCAGCATCGTCTACAAAAACATTTTTTATGCCCTCATCTGACAGAAAGAACATTGTTTTTCCCCCTCAGCAGCTGGCAGCGCTCTTCATATCTGCCGTGTTCACTTGTGCTGAAAGTCTCCCCGGCTCCGTCCTCCTGCAGCCTGCAGGAAGGAGGGGGGCGAGTGGGAGCCCGCGCGACAGCAGGAGGATCCTCGATATACACGATATAGCCCTTTTAACCATCGTACATTTAAAATATCGCGATACATCGAGTATATTCGATATATCGCCCACCCCTACTCCGGTGCGACCTATACTCCGAAAAATACGGTATGTGCACAGGGTCCCAGTTACATCCAACAACAAAATGTAAAAGAAAAACCGTAATTAACATCTAGGATATAACTAAGAAAAACATCAACTAGAAATACACTAAGCCCTAATGTAATAGAAAAACATCATTATAAACAGCAGCACGAACATGAGTCTGTATGAGCAAATGGTCACAGATGAACACAGCAACAAGAAAACAGATCAGCATCAGCATGATGTGATATTTTGCAGTGATTATTCTTATTATTTATTTATTCATGAGTCTAACAGCCTCAGGGTAGAAGCTGTTCCTCAGTCTAGTGGTTCTACATTTGATGCTCCTCAACCTCCGTCCTGAGGGGAGTGGGGCAAAGAGTGAGTGTGCTGGGTGAGTGGGGTCTTTCATGATGCAGGTGGCTCTTTTCCTGCATCTGGAGGTGTAAATGTCTGTGATGGTGGGGAGACTGACTCCAACAGACTTCTGTGCAGCCTTCACCACTCTCTTGTCACTCCTAAGGAGAACCTCAGCATCTTCATTTCTGCTACTTCCAGTTCTTTCTCCTGTCTTTTTGTCAATGACACTGTCTCCAGACCATACAACATAGCTGGTCTCACCACTGTCTTGTAAACTTTTCCTTTGACCTTTGCTGACACCTTTTTGTCACAAATCACTCCTGAAACTTTTCTCCATCCACTCCATCCTGCCTGGACTCTCTTTTTCACCTCTTTACCACATTCCCCATTTTCCTGGACAGTGGACCCCAAGTACTTGAAGTCCTGCACCTTTGTGACCTCTGCTCCTTGTAGCCTCACTGTTCCACCAGCCTCCCTCTCATTCACACACATGTACTCTGTCTTACTACGGCTGACTTTCATTCCTCTTCTTTCAAGTGAATACCTCCACCTCTCCAAGTTCTCTTCCACCTGTTCCCTGTTCTCACCACATATCACAATGTCGTCTGCAAACATGACATGAATTGCAATATTCTAAACAATGTTTCTAAACTTGAAACACTCTAGAAGAGCACAGCATGACATGATTTCATCTCCTTGCTGTCTACCACCTGCCAGCGCTCTCGGCGACGCCCATTTCTCCGCTGCAGAGCAGAGATCATGACACGCTGCAGCAGGAAGCTTCTCCTGCAGCTGTGAGCTGCACAGAGGTGCAGGAGGTGCTAAATAATTTTAAATAATATATTTTAAATAAAAATGCCATGCCTATCTTGAATCAGCCAATTGTGTCATGTTCAATCTTACTTTGAAAAACCGCGATAGTGAGTCCACGATTAACGAACAGCGAAGTAGCGAGGGACTACTGTAGTCTCCTTTTGTCTGTAAACTTTCTCTTGTCCCACCATTAATTTTGGATTTGCTCAAGATAATTGGACAAAACTTCATACACACATGCATCACTAGATGGACTGGTGCATACACTTCATCACCCCAGTTCCAAGGTCAAGGTCACAAATCAAGGTCAACGGTTATACAGGGTCTTTGCATGTCCGAGCCATTGTTCTAGAACACATATGTCAAAGTCAAGGCCCGCGGGCCACATCTGGCCCGCAAATTAATTATTTATGGCCCCCTGGATGATATTTAATTACTATTAGAACCGGCCCGCAGGCCACAGCCGCCCGCTGGTGTTTTGCACGCACCAACACTACATTCCCCACAATGCAACAGTAGTAGGGGTGGGGCCGATCCGATCCAGAGTCGTGTCTCATGAACCCAGAGTAATAAGACCCGCCTCACGTCACATTCAGGAAATCCATTTCATAGTTTGCAGCCAGCTACAGCATGAGGACTGAGTGAGTAGCACTTTAGCTAACAGCTAGCCAACTTTTCATCGTAACATGTCCGCTGTGTGGAAGTATTTTACACTAAACACCACAAGACAGCAACGTGCAATGTCTGCAGAGCCATAGCGCCACATTAAACTGCGGTCAAGTTAGTTTTACGTTGGACATTCGAGCTCTGGGGCTTCAGCGGGACGCCACTCTCGCTGAACCGAAACAGGGAGACCGACCGCGGCCAGCTGCGTCCAGTCCGACCCGCTGTCTGACCGTCTCGTAGGAGGGACAGGCTGAGAGCGGCTGACCGAAATCAGAGCGCCCGCCCCGGATTGAACAAGAAAAACACACCGCTGAAGCCACGGAGCTCAAATGTTCACCGAGAAGTTGCTAAACTTCATCATAATTAATGACCAACATCTATCAGCTGTAGAAAATGAAGGATTTCGCAGTTTGATACTTGCAGCCAACAGTAAACAATCATAAAAAGCATATTAATTAAAAATCACAATAAAACTGTATGAAAAAACGAAACATAAACGGCTACATTATAAAACAATGTAAAATACTAAAAGCAGGAGCATGTTTGTGTTGATTTATGCCAAGAACTTAGCAGATGTAAAGCTATTTTATATTTTAATTCATTCATTCATTTAAAAGAGATGAAATAAAACAAATTAATCAAAAAGAAAACATTGAAAGAAAAGAGTGCAGAAAGTAGATTTTTTTTTTTTATATCACCCCCTTAAAATAAACATTGAACCAGTCCGGCCCTTGGCTTGTAGCAAATTTGTTTTTTGGCCCTCTGTGTATTTGACTTTGACACCCCTGTTCTAGAATGTTGTATTGCTGTGTAATAAATAAATATAATGTTTAGTTTGTTGACGGACATATAATGTGCTGTATGCTGTTCTCTTATTTCATATTAACATTATGTGTGGAATTTCTAAAGTAAAGTTGCAATAAAAACTCCCCAAACTGAAAATAAAATGTTGATAATATTTTAACACCACAAGAAAATAAAAGAGCTTGGCAAAGCAGTTTTTATGGTGACAGAAACCAATATGAATTAAACAGGCTGGCTTTAGTTATGAGTAAAACATAAAACCTGCCTAAATAAAGTTTGGATGAAAAGTAAACATGGCTCATGAGGGGCTCAGGGTGTCCGCGGAGTCTTGAAAGTTATTAAAAGTTGATAAATCAATTTTGGGAAAATTAAGGGTCTTGAAAAGTATTAAAAAGTCTTGAAAGCGATTTGATGAGGTATTATTTTTTAGCTGTTATTCTAGCTTTAAATAATTTGACAGCAAAAAGTATGTATGACTAATATTTATTTTCCTCACCGCGGAGGATTCGGAAACTGCTTCGCACAAATGTAGAGTGTCAGGTTACAACAGCCTTCATGGCTAGGCCTATCTTGTGCACATGCGCGGCTGCTTTATCTCCAAGTTGAGTCTGTGTGTTCGAGAGTTGCCGCGAGACTGTGAGAACAATGGGTAAATGCAAGTTTTCTGACTCTTGGTTGGAGATGCCTGATTTTCAAGAATGGCTGAGGCCTGTCACCGAGAATAACCACAAGGTTTATTGTACATTTTGTAAAAATAAAAAAAAGATGAGCGTAGCCTCGATGGGCATAAACGCTGAAGTTGAGTTAGAAGAGCTGAAAAAAGAAAAGTTCTACAAGAGGTGTGTGATTCTCTGCAAAAAGATCCAGATCAGTTGGCAGAGCAGAGGGAAAGTCAGGTTCTTTAATGGCCCAACTGATCACCAAGTCCAATGTCTTGAGAAGGAGACGTAAAGAAAAACTCAGTGAGCTGGTGCAAACTGAAGAGTTGCTGGAATGCAAAGCAACTGCACTGAGGCATATGTAATGATTACTGTTTATTTCTTATTTGCCGTTGTTCAACCAAGTTACTTTAAAATAGCTACGAGTCTTGTTGTAACCTAAGCTATATTTTCTTAAACCTAGTCGTGGTTCAGTTTCTTCTTTTGAACTTTTTTCTTTCCACTGTATCTCAGTTCTGTTGTAGGTTTGAGATTCACGGATTTAATTGAAAACAACAGCAGTTTTGTAAATCAAAGATTTGTTAAAACAAAGTGACGATAAGGTCTTGAATTTATTTTGGAAGGTCTTTAAAAAGTCTTGAAAAGGTATTGAAATTAACTTCAGTATTCCTGCATATACCCTGGGGGCTGGTCTCAGCACCATCTGGGCACTGTGCACACTTTGTTCATGCTCCCTGAGTTCATCCATGTCTTTCTGATAGACTCCAACACTTATGTACTTGCCATGTTGCTGGCCTGGTTGTTGTAAATTTAACCACAAAGTGTGAGTTTTGTTGTCTCACACAACCTTTAATTAAAACTTTTCCACAGAGACACTATTAACAGTTGAGAAACTAACATCTCTTTACGTAACTCATTCATTGATCAAATGAAAACCACCAGAAGTTTTAGTTTTCTGATGCAAACCATTAAAATATTTCTAATATATTCGGTTTTGTGTGTTCATTTACATGTCAGTATTACTTTGTGGGGTCATAAATAATACTTGTATTTTGTTTGTATTTTGTTCGCTAGGCCTTCAAGAAGAATGAAGATGCCAAAGGAAGACTGGTAGAATCCTATGAGCTCATGTTGGGCTTTTATGGCATTCGTTTGGTCAACAAGGAGACGGGCGAAGTGAAACGTGCAGAAAACTGGAAAGATCGCTTCGGAAACCTGGAGAGGTAAAATAATAATAATAATAATAATGAATTCAATTTATAACGCACTTTTCATTAATGAAAATCTCAAAGTGCTACAAGGTGCAACAGAATTAAATGTCAATAAAACAAGTAATAAAACAAGTAAAATCAATAACAGTATCAACTAAGATCAAAAGTAGAATCATGAGGAGGTAGAGTATGCTCGGTTGAAAAGAAAGGTCTTCAAGCCGCTCTTAAAGTCAACCACAGACTGTGGGGCTCTCAGACAGTCAGGAAGAGAGTTCCACAGGCGGGGGGCAGCCACACTGAAAGCCCGGTCTCCCATGGTCCTTAATTTGGTTCTCGGAATGTGAAGGAGATTACTGTTCTGTGACCGCAGCGACCGGGTGGATGAGTATGGAATAAGAATATCCTTCAGATAATCTGGTGAAGCTCCATGTAAGCATTGATGTGTAATGAGAGCAGTTTTGTACTGAATTCTGTAGGTGACAGGAAGCCAATGAAGGTTATGGAGAATGGGCGTAATATGTTCAAATTTACGAACTCTCAACAAGATCCTTGCTGCACTGTTTTGAATATATTGAAGTTTCTGAAGGTTTTTGCCAGGGATTCCAATAAACAGGGAGTTGCAGTAGTCGAGCCTGGAGGAGACAAAAGCATGGACGAGCTTCTCAGCATCGGAAAAAGTTAGGGATGGGCGAAGTCTGGAGATGTTTCGAAGATGGAAGAAGCAAGTTTTAAACAGAAGCTTAATGTGATTTTCAAATGTAAGATTGGAGTCCATTTTTATTCCAAGATTAGTAACAGAGGTGGAGAGGGGGATGTTTTGTCCAGAAAAGGAAAGTGTTGTTATAGGAGATGTTTGTACCTGGTGAGGGGTGCCAATCAGTATGGCCTCAGTCTTGGAGCAGTTTAATTGAAGAAAGTTCTGATTCATCCATGCCCTAATTGCCTCCAGGCAGGCAGAGAGGGCAGTGAGTGAAGATGGAGATGACAAGGTGGAAGATGAGGATGCTCCAGTCCTGATGTAAAGCTGTGTATCGTCGGCATAACATAAAATAATCGTTGCACCTTCAAAGTTATTTGTTTTGTTTTTTGTAATTACTGCTTGAACCATCTGATCTTTTGCAGGAATATGCACAACAACCTGAGGATCACTCGCATCCTGAAGAGTCTCGGGGAGCTTGGCTTTGAGCACTATCAAGCCCCACTTGTGCGCTTCTTCCTGGAGGAGACTCTGGTCAAGAAGACGCTCAGCGGTGTTAAACGCAGTGTGCTCGACTACTTCCTGTTTGCCGTTCTGGACAGGCAAAAACGGCAGGAGCTCGTGAAATTCGCTTACCTCCACTTTGAGCCAAAGGACAAGTTTGTGTGGTGTCCAAGGAAGGTTCAGAAACAATTCAGGAAGGCAGAGAAGAGCAAAGATGGAGATGCAGCTCTGCAGCATAAGGAGGAGGGACTAGATAATAATACCAAGGCTCAGAAAGGAAACGATAAAAATAAAAGCAAACCGCCGGCGGAGCCCGCCAGACCACAGGCGGAAGACGAGCCAGTCAGAAACGGTAACGTGGAGCCAGAGTCTAATGTTGAAGTCGTGAGGAATGGAAACGACTCTCCGGACGACGATCAAGAAATGGATCAATCACGCAGTCCCGACACGACCACACGGCCTGAGCCCGACGAGCAGAAATCCACCAGCAACTCGACGGCCGCCGTCCAGGAAGCTGAGGTCATGCAGACCGACGGCGACGTGCAGACTGAAAACCCGCCAAAAAAGAAGAGGGAGGAAGACGAGGCGCTGACAGACCACCTTGCTGAGCACTCCGCCAGTGGACAGGTGAGGGTGGGAGGCGCTGCAGATAAAACCACGGGTCATCTGAGTCCATCTGTGCACACTCCCCACAAGACTTCTAAACACTCACCCTCTCCATCCTCCGAGAGGGAGGAGAAAATCCCCAGGACTGACTTCAGCCCGCAGCCGAACCCTGAAGAGGCGTCGGAGGAGGAGGTTTCTGGGACGAACGGGGTGGAGGACAACAGAGGGGTGGATGAACTGGAGAACAGGACGGAGTCTGATGATGAAATGGAGTCCAGCTCGGAACAAAATCAGACAAATTCATGAATAATCAGTGACTGGTGAAAACACCTGTGAGCTCTGCAACATAAGGACAGAATATAGTTTCCAGGCCTTATTTTTATTATATTTGTTAAGAGACTGATTTTTCTCCCTAAATAAGCTCATGAAATAATTTGTCCACCAAATACTGGACAGAAAGTGGTTTGTAAACGATCTTTTTTTTTTGTATTATGTACGGTAATTGTTTTTAATTCCCAAACAAATCTAACAAACACCAGAAGCAGCAATACGTTCAGATTTGAACAATCCATTTGGAAACGAGATGATTTTAATAATTCTTTTTAAAGTGGAGCCGTTTTTAACGCGCTTTGTTTTTAGTTTGTGTAAATGACAGATCTGGAGAAAACAACAGTGCTGGGCAGCGCTAATCCAAAAATTAGTTCCGCTATTTCTAAAGCACTTATTAATTTTATTTAGGTCCGCAATTTCAAAAGCGCTTATGTATTAGCAAAGCTAGCGGACGCTAATGCTAATGCGCTAACGTGCAAATGGCGAACTACTTTTTTTAATCCAGCAGATTTGACCAGTTCGTGAAACTGTCAAGCTCAGAAAAACCTTGCGCTATAAAGTCAGCTAAGAAATATATTTTTATCAGCAAAGAAATAATTGTTTTTACCATGTTTTCTTGTAAAGTTCTTCGCTTCTGTGTCCGTCGCCATTTTGAAGAGGGCAAATGAGGCGCTGACGCATCGCGTAGGCCGCTGAGAAACTTCCATAAGTTCACCCTCCATGTTAAAAACTCTTCGTCTGACTCTTGGAAAACAAGCAATAAGGCTGCAGAGTAACACACTGGCTGCTAACTGCTATAGAGAGAGCGCTCTCTCTAGCCAAGAGACTGAGGGGGACGCTTTTTTGTCACGGACCACATCCGGCGCTGACAGGATATGGTCTGTTCACAGTCGTCCGGTTGATTTAAGAGCTCGTAAATAAGTTTTTTAGTTTTTACTGATAATTAGTTATTAGCGGTACTGCATTTTAAATAAAAATAGCGCAAATCCGCTTATGAATTATAAAAGTTAGTCAATCCGCTGTAACGCTGACAAATTGTTTAGGTCCGCTATAAGCGGATTAGCGCTCCCCAGCGGTCTGGCGCCCACATTTGGAAAAAAATGTCTCTGTGCATGTGTTCCCTCCGTTGCTCTCCAAACCACAACAAACTGGCTTTTTGAGTTGGTTCACATCCATCTCAGCCGTGACACCATTATGCCAAAAAATGTTCAAGCTAAATGTGAAAAATCTCATGAATGATTTAGCGTGAAATGCTAAATCAGTAAATTCATCCTTCGTTTTGAGGCTGCAGATTATGTCATTAGTGGGTCACTTGTTTTTGCGGACCTGGTTGCTCGTTTCTCACAGGATCTGGCAACGCAGCACACGATGTTGGTGAAGTTGAAACTTGTGGAACCATGGTGGGCTTGAACTCCCAGATCCCTTATTTATTCCAGCGTTTCAAGGATCTAGTGCTGCATAGATCATTAGTATTGCCACTAAAAGGCGTTAAGGTATTTCTGCATTTTGGGTTAAATTCCCTTTTATCTTCTCCGTTAAACTAAACAGCAGGATGTGATTTAACTCAAGTTAACAGTTTGATTTTATTTTAAGGTTATTGAACTAAACCTATTGCTAGTTTTGGTGTTTTCACTGGATTTGTGGGCAAAGGGAACAATGCAAATTGTTACTTGAATAATAAGTTGGTTATAATGAAGCGTGAATTTCCACAGAATACATGATGCAGGTCAAGTGAAGGTCCCCACATTGGAGATTTATTTTCTTTTTGCACTGAGAAATTAACTTCTTTTTTTTTTAACTCTGTGCAGATTTTGTGTTGATGGTTTGTTTCTCTTGAATCTGCAGATTGAATGAAAAATAATGCCCAATGTTATTTAAGTTTCCCACAATGCTGCTCAGTCTGGAACTGACCCGAATGCAAATTTGGGAAGTAAGAAGGAACAACTGAACGTTTTGCCAAAAAAATAAAATGTGACGAGACTGTTTGATTGTACAATGTGCTTGGCAGGAATGAAAAGGCTTTGGCTGTAATTTTGTTTCACTGTATGTTCATTTGAAAGTGGTGCGTTCAGTGAAAATCCGCAAACCAGGGTGTTGAATCTTGTTTTTATATTTTGCACTTAATTTTTGCCAGTAATTGTTTAAGTTTCTGTATTAAAGCAGATGAAATGGTCAGAGGTTTGTTTGTCAGTTCTGCCCCTGGCTGTTGGAGCAGAATAAAGGTGTACTTTTTTCTGATTGTTTTATAAAAGTGCTTCCTGTTTAGTCCAGGGGGACTTTATGACAGTGGACACAATGGAAGGCTGTTTTCCTCTTAAAGTGCCTGAGATGGACATGAGCTGTGGTGGATGACTGTGTTTACACCTGTTGAAAGGTGGGTGTATTCTGGTGCAGTGTCCGTAAACTTTCTCCCCCGCCCTCATAACTTTGATCCCCTCAACATCCACCCATTATCTTTGCCCATTTCTTCATTTTGGGGTTGTGGGGGTCACCGGTGCCCATATCAAGCCATCACTGTGCGAGAGGCGGGGGACACCCTGGACAGGTCTCCAGTCCATCACAGGGACACGGAGACAACCAACCATTCACTCTCACCTAGGGACAATTTAGTGTCACCAATCAGCCTAACATGCGGCGGGAGTGGTGGCGTAGAGGTTGGAGAAGGTGAGCCTGTGATCAGAAGATCGCTGGTTCAACTCTCGGTACTGACATTTTTTTAAAAAAAAGTGGGGGTGTGTGATTGGTGAAGCACCACGCCTCCACCCTCATTTGCCCCACTGGGCCCTTGAGCAATAATAATTTAATTTGTAACGCACTTTTCATTAACAAAAATCTCAAAGTGCTACAAGGTGCAACTAAAATCAATGATCAAATAAAAACAAGTGATAAAATCAATGATCAAATAAAAACAAGTGATAAAATCAATGATCAAAAAATAAAAAAACAGTAATAACTAAAATCAGAGATAAAATTATGTGGAGGCAGAGTAGGCCTGCTTAAAAAGAAAGGTCTTTAAGCCTTTGTCAACCAGTGACTGGAGCTCTCAGGTAGTCAGTGAGGGAGTTCCAGAGGCGGGGGGCAGCCACACAGAATGCCCGATCTCCCATGGTCCTTAATTTGGTTCGAAGAAGGAGATTACTGTTCTGTGCACATAGAGTGGATGAATATGGTGCAAGAAGGTCCTTTAGATAATATGGTGAAGTTGCACCGTGATCCTGGAGGAAGCAAGGCCCTTAACCCCCACCATCTACTCCCCCGAGCACCCTAGCCAGCAGCTCTCTGCTCCACACAGAGGGCTGTGGTTGTGTCAGGAAGGACATCTGACGTAAAAATACCAGTCAAGTCTTCCAGAAAGGCCCTCAGCCGGGATTTGAACGGGCGACCTGCTTGCTGAGAGGTGCAGCTCTACCAACTGAGCCACCGTTCTGCACTCCCCTCAAGATAATTTAACAAATCTTCATACATGCATCCTCACTAGGCAGCGTGTGTGTCGCACTTTTCCTCACCTCTCTTAAAGGTTCAGTATGTAATTTCTGGAACACGCTGGAACCTAGGAAAATTTTGAACAGATACGTTTCTGGTCCCTCCCCCTCAGAGCCATATATGGCTCTGTTCCCCCTCGCTCAGCAGCAGCTTCCTTTGCTCCGCCTCCTCTGCATGTCCTGTCGCAGCAGCTGTGAATTTATGTGTTTATATGTTAATAAAACGTTCTAAAAAATAAAAACATGGAGCGCTGGTCCAGCACACCAGAACACCATGAAATCAGCAGAGCCTCGGCAGCCACGTTGAACCCGAGTTTAATTCGCTCGTGACAAATTCATTCATTTCCTTATGATTTCTGTCATGGACTCAGCGAGGAGGAAGCGATCACTTGACTTTTGGCAAAAAAACAAAAGAAAAGTCCAGATCAGGGATGAAGAAGGGGAATTTAATACATTTGTGTCACATACAAAACAGTTTTGCATCGCTTTGCAATGCTTTGAACGAGAACCTGCGCGGCCGCTGCGGGCTGGGACAGGGGGGGCGTGGGTTAGGGGGTGAGAAGTGAGAAGCTCTGTTTTTATTGGCTGGTTAAAAACTGTTTTTATTGGCTGGTTAACGGCGGGTCACTGTGGCTTTTTAGAAATGCTTTTAGAGAAGCAAGGGGACAATAGTTTTTTTCAGAGATTACTTGTCTAAAATCAGTATGTCAGGAGGTAGTGACAGAGTGAAGAAATATGTTAAAAATATATTGTTAGAAAAGTTACATACAGCTCCTTTAAGATCAAGATCAAAGTTAAAACAAGGTCATAACTTCTGATCCGCTCAAGATAATTTCAAGGAACTTGATACACATTTGTACTACTAGACAGCATGTTGCTTAATCTTTTCATCACCCCATCTCTAAGGTCAAGGTCACACAAAGGTCATAGGTCTGGGCTGTTACAGATTTCTGTATACCGGTAATAGTTTGTTGACGTGTATAATGTGCTGGGCTCAGTTTCCTTTGCTGCAGCGCTTTGTAGAAACCCTTAGAGAAATGTGTTCAGTCCTAAACCAAGTGAGCTTGATTCTAAGATGTGGATTGAAGCATTTAGGATTTTTGAGCCCGTATTGCTTTAATAGTTAAACTTTGCTATTTCTTTTCTTCGTTGCCAAGATACTCTAGTATGAACAACAGTGTGTGTTGGGTAACAGATTTGTCCAATTGCGAAAATCCACTCAAGCAGCAAACAGAGAGGTTTTATTGTCATTTCAGCTACATACAAGTACAAATTGAAACAAAGCAGCGTTCCTCCAGAATCACGGTGCAACACAGATAATTAAGTGCAAAAACAACACAGTGCAGATACACAACAGAACAATAAATACAGACCTTTAATCTAGATGAGTAATTTTCAGTTTCTTCGTTCATTAGAACTATCAGACACAATAAGCTCCATGTTCATTCATTCAACCTTTATTTAGACAGGTTAGTCCCATTGAGCCTCAGGGACTCATTGATGACAACAGTGGACAACAACAATAGACGATCATAAAAGAGGCGTACAATTTTAAATTTATTTTAACAAATTAAAATAAAATGGCAACCTAAAGGATGGTCAAAAGGAAAAAGTAGTGAAAAAAAACAGCTAGATTATAAGGGGGTGTTGAAAACTAAAAAAACAGGAACATGTCTGCATTGGTTTTTGCCAGGATTCCAAAAGATACTTAAAGCCATTTAGAGAAGTCAAGGTCAAGAGCTTCAGATCTTTTTGTAAGATATTCCATGAAGCAGGAGCAGAGCAGACTAGGAGAAGGCCCTTTTCCCAAGTTCAGTCCTCACTGAGGGAACACTGCAGGGGATCATGTCCTGAGAGCGCACGCTGTAACTGCACTCACGCAAAGACATTGGAGGAGATGTATGAAGGCAGCAGACCAAGAAGTGATTTAAAGATGAAAATGTACCAGTGGAAGAGCGTGAGGTTAATGATGTCCAGTTAACCAGTGAATACAGGGTGCAGTGGTGGGTACGATAATCACAGCCAGTTATGAATCTTAGTGCACCATGATAGACAGCATCCAACATCTGCAGGGTGCTTGTAGGAGCATTCATGTACAAACCGGATTCCAAAAAAGTTGGGACACTAAACAAATTACAAATAAAAACTGAATGCAATGATGTGGAGATGGCAAATGTCAATATTTTATTCATAATAGAACATAGATGACAGATCAAAAGTTTAATCTGAATACCGTAAATGAGAAATTTTAAAGGAAAAATATGTTGATTCAAATTTTCACAGTGTCAACAAATCCCAAAAAAGTTGGGATAAGTGGCTGGAAAAAGGAAATTGAGCATATAACGAACAGCTGGAAGACCAATTAACACTAATTAGGTCAATTGACAACATGATTGGGTATAAAAAGAGCTTCTCAGAGTGTCAGTGTCTCTCAGAAGCCAAGATGGTAAGAGGATCACCAATTCCACCATTGTTGCGCAGAAAGATAGTGCAGCAATACCAGAATGGTGTTACCCAGTGTAAAATAGCAAAGACTTTTAAGTTATCATCATCAACCGTGCATAACATCATCAAAAGATTCAGAGAATCTGGAACAATCGCTGTGCGTAAGGGTCAAGGCCGTAAAACTCTACTGGATGCTCGTGATCTCCGGGCCCTTAAACGTCACTGCACCTCAAACAGGAATGCCACTGTCAAGGAAATAACAGAATGGGCTCAGGAATACTTCCAGAAAGCATTGTCAGTGAACACAATCCACCGTGCCATCCGCCGTTGCCAGCTGAAACTCTACAGTGCAAAGAGGAAG
>JBBPBX010046371.1:13349-26620 GCA_038048925.1 Garcialebias charrua | reverse complement strand
GGTTAATAAAACTGCTTGGCTGTAGAGAGACATTTAGAAAAAATTAAGTCTAACATTAGATGATGTGGCTGTTTGATGGCTGCTTTTGGTTGTTGCAGACATTGAAGCTACACAAATAACAGTTTTAATAAACAAAAGTACAGTGTTTAATGGAGCATTATATACATTATTGTGATAGTAAACTAGTACAGTTATTGTACATATTTCAGTGTAACTTTTGGTATTTTAGTATGTAGCATTTTTTATTTCCATTGCCTTTTTATTTCCACTTGTTCAAAAAAGCTTTCAGTGTGTAACTTTTATTACTTTTGGTATTTTAGTATGTAGCATTTTTATTTCCATTGCCTTCTTTTATTGCTGTTGTTTCTTATTCTATTTTCATTGATTTATTGTTCCAGTTTATTCATCTTTTTATCCTGTTAAGCACCTTGGTCAATGCAAGGCATTGTAGGAAGGTGCTATACAAATTTATTATTATTATTATTATATACACAACAATAGTGCAAATGGATTTTCTAAACTAAGTGAGTCTGACCATCTGGTTTGTGTGTTTTTTTTACCTGTAAACTTCCTCAAAGATCACCAAGTTGTTTTTTATTGGCATGGTGGAATTTGAAACAATTTTATTGCTGTACCCATCCACAGCCAAAACATGGGTCACACCAAACATGCCAAGCTTCTCGTTCTGATCCAGGTGTAGTTTATGACCCATACACTCGGCATGATAGGGGGCAGGATTTAGATTCCGAGCACCCTTAATAAAGAAAGAAATATATAGATTATTCCTTTTTCGAAAAAAAAACAACTATATATATATATATTTATTTATTTATATTATTATTATTTTTATCCTAATCTGTGTCATTAAGAGTGATATGGTGCAAGAATCGGTGAGTGATAGATGGGAGGCCTACGTTGTACCGTATATACAGTACAGTGAAGTATACTATTGTAACCAGACACCCAGTGCTCACTTGTCCAGCGGTGTCTGAGAATGAGCGTGCACTCCGCCATTGCGCCAGGTTACCATGGTAACGGTAAACAGACCGCAGCGGTCTACAGGAAGCTTACTCAACAGTTTATCACCAGCTGCCACAAATGTTAACGATTACTCTCTTCACCACTTACCTCACGTCGATATGCATGATATGGCTGATGAATCTGTTTTAAGACTTGTCCTACTCGCCGTTCTCCTGCCCGCACTTGGTATAATGGGCCCAGCATGGGAAGCCCATGTGGGCTAACTGTATTTATCCCAAGTGGTATAAATGTGGGATCACCTTACATGGGTTCAACCTGGGCATGGTTATATAGGGCCCAATACATTTTTATGTGGGCTAACTGGGAATGGGACAGAAATGGGCATCATTATATGGGACCCATGTGGTTTTGGTATAATGGGCCCAGCATTGGAAGCCCATGTGGGCTAACTGTATTTATCCCAAGTGGTATAAATGTGAGATCACCTTACATGGGTTCAACCTGGGCATGGATATATAGGGCCCACTACATTTTTATGTGGGCTAACTGGGAATGGGACAGAAATGGGCAATATTATATGGGACCCATGTGGTTTCGGTATAATGGGCCCAGCATGGGAAGCCCATGTGGGCTAACTGTATTCATCCCAAGTGGTATAAATGTGGGATCACCTTACATGGGTTCAACCTGGGCATGGATATATAGGGCCCAGTACATTTTTATGTGGGCTAACTGGGAATGGGACAGAAATGGTCATCATTATATGGGACCCATGTGGTTTTAGTATAATGGTCACAGTATGGGAAGCCCATGTGTGCTAACTATATTGACCCCAAGTGGGATAAGTGTCGTATAACCTTACATGGGTTCAGCCTTGGCATGGATATACAGGCCCCAGTTCATTTTTATGTGGGCTAACTTGGAATGGGACAGAAATGGACATCATTATATGGGACCCATGTGGTTTTGGTATAATGGGCCCGGCATGGGAAGCCCATGTGGGCTAACTGTATTTACCCCAAGTGGGCTAAATGTGGGATGATCTTACATGGCTTCAACCTGGGCATATATATATAGGCCCCAGCTCATTTTTTTATGTGGGCTAACTGGGAATGGGACAGACATGTGCATCAGTATATAGGACCCATGTGATTTTAGTATAATGTGCCCAGCATGGGAAGCCCATGTGGGCTAACTGTATTTATCCCAAGTGGTATAAATGTGGGATCAACAGATACAGATTTAAACTGTACATTGAATTTACATTTATAAATTCAATGTATATTTTAAATCTGTATCTGTTGATCAAAACCAACAAGAATTACAACTCATAGTCAAAGTCAAAGTCAACTTTATTGTCAGATCTGCAATATGTACTGTACAGGACATACACAGGACCGAAATTGCGTTTCTCTCAGTCCCTCGGTGCAACAGTAAACATCTAAACATTGAAACACTGAAACATATAATAATAGACATAAGCATAAAATAGTAAAACTAACATTGTCCTGAGTTTTTTTTTTTTTTTTTGCATAGCGGTGCAAGAGCATGAAAATCCACACCAACTCTAAAACTAAAACATTAAACATTTAATGAACATAATACTGTCCTGAGTTTTTGCATACTAGCACAAAAATAGTGCCACAATCAAAAACTAAACTAAAAAACAGGAAGTGAACCGTGTTGATTTCCCATCATGCTTAGCGGTATATTAGTGTTCAATTATAGTTTAAATCTGTATCCGTTGATCAAAGCCAACAAGAATTACAACTCATAGTGCCACAATCAAAAACGGGGAGTGGACTATGTTGATTTCCCATAATGTTTAGCAGTATTTTAGTGTTCCGGGCTGCACCATGAGTCAGAAGGACATCTGTGTTATAGAACTGCCTCTTGTTAAAGATTGGGTATTATCTGTTGTGAGGCTCAGAGTGTTCTTTGAGTGTAACTCACACAATGTTAAGACAGAAGTCACAGAGTATGGTGCAATATACGTGCTCTCGGCAGGTTGGATCGGAAAATCCGACACATAAATTATGCTGGTAAGAACACACATGGGTCTGTAATGAGCCTCATGTAAATTAACCATCTGGGAACCACTGAAAGCCCAGACAGTGCCCATTATAGTCTATCCGGGCAAACCCACGTGGGGCCACCATGGAAACTGTGGACAAACCCACTTATAACCCATATTTTTAGCCCAGTTGGGACCCAGTTTAGTCTCAGGTAGATATTCTTCAAGGCACACACATGGGTTTTACATGGGTCTCATTTAAGTTAAACATCTGGGTCCCACTGAAAGCCCAGTCAGGGCCCATTAAAATCTATCTGGGCCAACCCATGTGGGGCCACCATGGAAACCGTGGACAAACCCACTTATTACCCATATTTTTAGCCCAGTTGGGACCCAGTTTAGTCCCAGGTAGATATTCTTCAAGGTACACACATGGGTTTTACATGGGTCTCATTTAAGTTAAACATATGGGTCCCACTGAAAACCCAGTCAGGGCCCATTAAAATCTATCTGGGCCAACCCATGTGGGGCCACCATGGAAACCGTGGACAAAACCTTTTGGGGCCCATGTTTTTTGCACATATGTATACCATATGGGGCCCACCTGTGCATGCTGGCTAGGACATTTTTCAAAAGTTTGATTTTTGATGTGAGGTTAAAGTCGAAAATGCAGAAAAACGATGACGTATCGTATTTTTTGATTCATACATGAAAACGAATATTGAAATGACATGTCGTTTTTTCCTTTTTTCATTTTTGTTATTCAATGAAAAAAACAATTGAACGAAGGGTACACGGACCAATGTGGGATCTAGCTTTTATATGATATCTGTGGCCAGTGGCGGTCCTAGCCTATTTGGCGCCCTGTGCGAGCAACCCCAACGGCGCCCCCCACCTCCCGTCTAGGTTGCGTGCAGGCCGTTGGGTTGCTGCTAAATGGTGCCCCCTGCCTGCTGTGTGGATGGTAATATTTTCCACTGTTAACAAAATATGTCGTCCTAAGCAGCTAACCAGTTAGCATCAGCAAGCTACAGCCTACACATTTCACACAACAAGAAATGACAGTGACACACAGGGCCGGAGTGGGATTCATTTTCAGCCCTGGACTTTCAGCCTCAGAGTGGCCCACTTTAGATCACAACCAATTGTTATTAAAATCATGTAATTCTAACTTTACATCAGGGGCAATCTAAAACATGCCCTTTAGTTTTAGCTTAGCCCCAGTGCTAACAATGGCTCTTGGCATGGTAGCCATTGGGGGTCCTCCCTCAGAAAATTTTGAATAAAATAGATGCCATTTCCTGCATTCTGTTGTATTTTAATGGGTTTTTAACATCTAGTTTTACCAACATATATAAACTATTCAATAATAATAATAATAATAATAATGAATTCAATTTATAACGCACTTTTCATTAGTGAAAATCTCAAAGTGCTACACACATTGAATGCTACACACATTCATACGATAAGTATTTTAGAGTTAATGGCAGAACAAGAAGTAGCCTGAGACAAAGCAGTATGAACATTATTCAAGAATTGTTTCTATAAGAACATTATCAAATATTTTATATGAATGGTAAGATACTGGCAATAACAGCATTGTAAGAGGGGGACAGTTGAACACAGAGGCCTCCACCTCTGTTTTTGATGGATGGTTTGGTTTCTTTTCACAAAGATGGCCTCCTTTACTTCTCTCTCAAACCATCGTTCCTCTGTATGAAGGAGAAAAGATGACTGAGTTTGTCACAGCTCCTCAGACTGAAGAAGTCTTTTTGACACAAAGAAGAATCTGTCCAGAGGACTACATTTATTGAGCCTGCATCAGGACAATAATCTGTAAAGCTTTAGTACATTTTATATGGAAAACACATTTTGACTTAACCAATACGTAATATATTTACGTAATATATTTTATATTTTTATATTTACGTACGTAATATATTTTCAGTGGCAAAATATGCAGGCTTATTTCATATTACTTTACTGTACAATTCCCTTTCATTGCTCTATGTATTTATTATCTTACTTTTAATGATAACAATATAACGAGACACTGTCGTTTAGAAAGTGTTTATATTGGAAGTAATACTTGTTTGTTCACACACAGTTACAACGGCTCACCTGTTCCTTCATACTGACAGGAACAATCCCCTCATCACTCCTGGCTCTGATCCAGACACTAAATCACACTTTAAAAATTGTCATAACTTCAGCACATATCTCCCCTTTATACAAAACCCTAGATCAATTCAGGCCAGTTTCATTAAAGGGTTGAATCATCTAACATCTCAGGGCACTTTTCATATAGAGCAGGTCTTCACCAGACTCATACTCTTCTTAATATTATTATAATAATATTCAGTCAATGAGTAATCCTACCTGCCCACTCTGGGCTGCAGCATGATGGTGGGGCTGCATTTTGCTTCTGACTCTTAAGGGCTACAAGACAAAGTTTCAGTTATGTGGCGTTGAATCATAATATTATTTAATTTATATAACAGTATGTTATGTCACAATGCCACGCCACAAAATTAATTGACTTGATCATTAACTTGAACGGTGGTTTGCAGACAAAGTTCAACATCATGTCTTACCCGTTTCATCATCCTCATTTACAAACTGCAGCTGTTTGAATGAAAAATGTGTCAATGTTTGTACATTTAGCTGCGTCTGTTTCCAGAGCCTTTCTCTTTTTAATTCTCTTCTCTGCACCACCCTTGCTTTTTCTCCCTTCCATCTTTCCACTGACCACACTTACGGAGAAGGACCTCACTTACGTGTCACCTCCGGGCGCGTAAACAAAAGTAAAAGTAGAGGTGGGGCAGCCCTGGGTTGAGGAGGTGCAGCCTCCGCAGCTGCTGCGGCGATAAACTGATGACATGTGAATAAATGAGGGGCGGGGCGGCCCAGGAGCAGCGCGGTGGTGTTCTGTGTTATATGTTGTTAAAAATAGTTGTAAAAGATAAAAATTAAAAAAACGAGGAGCGGCGTCTCCTCCTCTTCTTCTTTTCTTTTTTTCCTAAACTGTGCAATGTTATGCCGCCCCCTGCTGGAGGCCACCCTGGGCGGATGCCCATTTCGCCCATAGAAGGAACCGCCACTGTCTGTGGCGCCAACTGCACCTGAACGTCACATCCACCTGGACGCAACATCCGTAGAAGGGGAGCGTGAAGGGACAAACTACCTACAAACTACCTACTACTACGGCGTAGTGGTAATGGCAGTCGTCCCCCGATCGGAAGGTTGGCGGTTCGAATCCCGGTTCCCCACACCATGTGTCGTTGTGTCCTTGGGCAAGACACTCAACCCCGAGTTGCTCCCGGTAGGACTGGAAAGCACCTTGCATGGTAGTCTGCCGCTACCGGTGTATGAATGTGTGTAGCATTCAATGTGTGTAGCGCTTTGAGATTTTCACTAATGAAAAGCACATTATAAATTGAATTCATTATTATTATTATTATTATTACTTGTATTTTGCTTTCACTCGGACAGAAAAACAAGCCCAAAAAAGCGACTTAACGTTCAATGTAAGCCTAACGTGCAGGTGCAGTGATCCTGTTAGGTTCTCTCGCTCCTATGGGTGGTGCTGGTGAAATGCCCTGACCCTGAACCTCCTCTCAGCAGCAGGGAGGTGCTTCCTCTGGAGATCTGGGACGTTCTGGTCCTGGACTCCCAGCTGGCCATTCAGAGTGAATAAAGTCTGTAACCAGAGGACGACCACATTAGTGGAAACTGTAGGGTAAGGTGCAGCTCTGCAAGATTTGTCTTTGAGCAGAGGTGCCCAAAGTGGGGCCCGCGGGCCAAAGTTGGCCCACCAAGCCATTTGGGTTGGCCCGCCAAGCAGTCCTCATAACTATATTAAAATTTCCTTTGAAGAATCAAAGTGTTTTCACTCAGTCATTGCACTGACTTTAATGTTGGATGAAAAGTCGGCCCATTGACTACCGTATAGTTGGACTGTTTATTTATCTTCATATTATTGTTGCTGGTTCACATTTTACACTACATATAATTTGTATACTGAAATGTCAAAATTTCGATATTTGTTCTAGTTTCTTATATACAACTTACAGTATGTACTGTATTTGTTACATTTTGGGTTCTGTAATGTTTTTTATACAGAATGGAAGGTTAAATAACTGTATAATAAATAAAGATGTATTTGCATTTCATGTATTATACGTATTATTGCATTTGGCTTGAGTCCTCTTATAGATTTTAAATTTGGCCCTCTCAGGGAAAAAGTTTGGGCACCCCTGTCTTAGAGAGACTGCACCAGAAATACATTTTTAATGTTTTCTTTTCTGTCAACAAAAATGAACGTAATCAGAAGATTTTTTTATTTTTATTTGATCATGCAAGTCAAATGTGCCTTTATGGTCTAGTGGCAGGGTTTTTGACTACGGACCCGAAGGTCGCGGGTTCGCGCCCCGGCCACTACCCAGCTTGGGGTGTCTATGAGTGCACACCTATTTCTCCAGCTCCCCGGGCGCTTTCGGGCTGCTCACTGCACCACCTGGTAGGTGGTTGGGTTAAATGCAGAGACGAATTTCGTCTGTGTATGGGAAACATACGCAGATGACAGGAATAGACATTATTATTATTTTAGAATAAAACCTCTTAAACTTCTTGTGTATTTTTCCTGTTTGTTTAACGGGTGTTGCTTCAATAAGTGGGTGTCCCAGACCCTGAGGGTTCCTCCAGCCTGGTTCTGTTTACTCAAACTTTTAACTTTATTGTTATGTGTGTTGATTGGAATAAATAACTTTGTTGTCAAATGCAACAAAAGAGACTAAAATAGATTTACAGTTAAGGCGATAAACTCAAGATCTTTATTCTCCTTCAAGTGCCCTTTTTATTAATTTGTTGTGTTTGTTAAGAGGTTTACCAGTATGCAAATCACAAAAATTATGATAAACTCGGGTTTATCAAGGTCAAGTTTTCTTTATTGTTTATTTTTAACACATGTGGCAAATGTGGAATGCAACTGGGTACACATGGTCCCAGTTACAACCAACAAAAGTATAAATTATAAACAAAAACGGTAATAAGATCTAAGATATGAACTAAGAAATATGCTAATGTAAGAGTATTTGATTCAGAAAAGCTACTTTAAATTTACTGTATATTTAAAAAAATATGACAAATGAGAATGTCCTGAAGCAGATTCTAAAATACGGGAAAGTTTCCTAAAGTTTGCAGAAAAATCAAAACAAAAGCTGAAGGGACAGGATGGCGTTAAGAAAAGAGTCAACTCTGGAAAACGTTTTGGGGTGGAATTGAATTTGAGCAAATTTCTGACGGCAGCAGGCGTGATGCCGAACTCGCTTCCTCTGGAAACTGCAGAAAATCATCAGTCTGATTCACCGGACAGCAATTTAATCAAATATTTATTTTATCAAAAGCAAATTATGGAAACCAATATGTTCTTAAAGGGGACCACACATGCAAAATTCACTTTTTAATGTTTTTTTACTAAACTTTGGGTATTTACTTCATAAAAAAACAGTCCTTGTGCCAAAAAAATGCACCCAGTGGTTTATTTACTCTAAGTAGATTTATTTATTTTTGATAAATACACCAGGATTCACACTTCCTGCATTTATTGACGTCACAAGCCGCCAGCCAATCAGATCAAACCTGAGTCCAGCCCCTCACCTAGCAACCCCTGGTTAGGCTCAACCCACTTCTGTATTAAACACATGACTGTTGTTTTTCATGATTTCATCTCATCTTTTGTTTATATGTTCTTAATTTCATGTGTACAGCACTTTGTTGCAGCTGTGTTTTTTTAAATGGCTTTATAAATAAAGTATAATTGTTATTTTTATGTTTTAGTTCAATTTTTAGTGTATTTGCGATCGCTGCCAACGCGCAGCCGGCAAAAATTAAACGAGCGGACCACAGGCGGAAGGACCGGGTTCGACGGGACCCTCTTCCGGCGCGATGGAGCGGAGCTTCAACTGTACAGCCTTGCAGCAGCCTCGCAGCAGGCTCGCAGCAAGAGGACCTTCTCCTTACAGATTAATTTACGGGAGACACTTGGTGAACTTTGTGTTGTCTTCACTGGAACAGCGATAACTCCCAAAATCTCATCGCGTGCAACGAGCGGAGCTGGCGAAAACCGGAAGAGGAACAAGCTAACATTAGCTTCGGATTCGGGTGGTCTAATGCTAAAAGGAGCAGCAAACTGCGGCGCGCTCAGACGGGTTTCGGTAAGTTATCTTAAGCTAACACTAACAGTAAGTCAAATGAGTAATAAAAAAAGAGCTAATTTTAAAACAACAACACATTACAGATACTGGCTGTTACAGAGGGCGTGAACAGATCGTTGAAGGGCGTGGACTTCAAGAAACCGGTCGTTCAAAACGAAAGTTAAAAATGGCAGAATTAAAAAGGGTATAATTGATTATCTAATAATTATTTTGTGCATTAAATTGAAGGAATAGGGTCTGGATATCCCACAGAAATACCATAAAAATTTAAAAAATACATCTGAGGTCCCCTTTAAAATATCTTTAATGAAAGAGTCAGTGAGTCAATAATAAAGACCAAGTCTCAGAACAGTTTCAGGTTTATTAAGACAAAAACAAATAAAATAAAATAAAACATAATTAATACCTATATATTTTTTTTCCCTAAGCGCAGAAATCATTTCCTGCATGTTTAAAATCTCATCAGATTTCTGACCTTGACTGAGCTCAAGCTACGAAAATAAAATCCAAGATGGAGTCTGGACTAGATTTATGTTGATTTTTAACACAAAACACACAAAAACACAGTGCTTTTCAGAAAAATTAGTCTAAGAAGATCAATAAAACAGACAAGGATGTGTAGAACAATAAAATAAAAGACAAATCAGAACAGTCCTAAAAACGCCACTTAAGAATCGATAAAAGAAGAGTCCCTCTGCTTTTTCACTCAGATGTACCACAACATAAAGGAGCAGAAATCAAGTCTGTTTATCTTGAAGCTCAAGACAAACGTTTGTACTGTATTCAATTAATATTCAATTGACTTTCTACTCCGGTCCTGCTCACACATTTCTTTTTTAAATTATTTAATTAAAATAAACAAAAGTTTGTTTTAACTTCAGAATAAACTTCCACCGATTCAATTTTTGTTACAAAAACGAATAAAGTTGGTTTTACAAAGCGACAAAAGGCTTTTCTGCAAAGAGTACGAAATATAATTTTACAGAGAGAGCTGAAACATGCTTTTAAAACATTAAAATATTTTTGATCTTTTTCATGCTTTCACACAGACGTGGAGTAGGGCTGTCATTTCTAACCCAAACCCGAAACCTGGCCCGGACCGACCCAGATTAGGGCCCGGGGCCAGTCTCGGGCTTTAGTGTGGTTTAATGAATCATACAGCCCAAATAAAACTAAATACACAATATAAAATTTTGTTAATCTACTTGTTGAGGAGGAGGCAGGTCGTCCAACCAGATGGTTTAAAAATTTGCGTTAAACTCAGATGGACAACGGTCACCGGCCGCGCGCGTCACCTGACTCGCTGGTTGAAATGGACTTGCGACCTGTCCAGGGTGTACCCCACCTTTTGCACAGTGACTGCTGGACATGGGCACCAGCGACCCCCGCTACCTGAAAAGGAAGAAGCAGGTAAAGATACTGGATGGATGAATCAGCTGATCACCGGCTGTGTGCGTCTCCGCACCTGCTCTCATCTGCGGTGAAGGAAGAAGCAGCATCTACAAAAGCCGAAGCGAGCAGCGCGTTCAATTAAAAAGATACAGCTAAAGATTAGAGTTGCATTCGGGCCCAAAATAGTATGATTCGACCCGGTCCCAGCCCACAGTCACAATTGCTGTACCCCACCCGACCTGACGAATTAACAGTAATTACAGGTCCAACCCAGAAGAATAAAAAAAAGACGTTTAATTAATTATTAACGATCAGGGACGCGCAGCTGAATAAAAGCAGCAGAAGATTTGGAGCTGAGAGGTGTTTGTCTTTTCATGGCCGTAAAAAAGCATTCAAACCCTGTTTCTGCTGCATTCTTCTGAATTACTGACTGCTCTGACACACACGTCTGCTTTGGGATCTCACCTGTTTGGGTCATCGGCCGCGCGTGTCTGCTGAGTGCAGCGTCTGAGTGAACGTCCATTTGGGCTGATGGATCACTGCCTGGCAGTGTAGTCCCATCTGAAGCTTAACTGAACTTTTTACCTCTTTCAAGGCCGGTCAGCTCTCTGTGAAATGGCCGCGTGTGGCTGGTGGAGGTATGGCAGGCCATGTTATCATATAATTAGATCACAGCTGAGCCTGACCTAATTAAAAGCCTGACACTGACCCGCCCATTAATCACATTATAATGGCCTGGCCCGGCCCTAATCCAGGTCGGGTTTCGGGTTTGGGTTAGAAATGACAGCTCTAATACAGATACAGATCATCTTTATTGTCATTTGCACCACATGTGGTGGAATGAAATTATGTACACAGGCTCCCAGTTACATCCAACAATATGTAAATGAAAAATACTGCATTTAAAATAGACGTGTTCTATATTTAAGATAATGGTTGGTTGGTTGGTTGGTTGGTTGGTTGGTTGGTTGGTTGGTTGGTTGGATGATGGATGGATGGATGACTGGATCAGCTGATCACCGGCCGTGCGCGTCTCCGCACCTGCTCTCATCTGCAGTGAAGGAAGCAGCAGCATCTACAAAACCCAAACGAGCAGCGCGTTCAATTAAAATAGCCTTGTTCTATGTTTTTCCAAATAATTTTGCTCTAAAAACAGTTTTGTTCATCTGTACAACAGCCTATTTTTCTTTAGTCTGTGTTTTTTAGGCTGTTCGTTGTCAATATCCCTTTGGTGACCTGTTAATCAAAAGAAATCTTATGATTTGCTTACAAAAGCAGTAAAAACTTAATACTGTAAATAAATAAATAAATAATCTATTTTTTTCGGGTTCAACCCTCTAATTACCGTTAATCCATTGGGTCCGGGTAGGGCTTGAAAAAAAATAAAACTACAGGCTTGGTCTGGTCTGGATTTATTAGGCCCAAATGAAACTCAACATGGCATATTTGTCTTTTAATCTCAGAAGATGACGTCATATGAGCTTTAACTTGTTTCTGTCGACTTTAAGAAACTAAAAGTCGCAGATTTTTCTTTAACGTTCAGAACATCTTCAAGATTTAAGCGGTGTCGAGCTGAGTTCTGCTGAGCTCGTCACTGATGGTACGAAGACAAAATCTAAACCGAATTCTTCATCGTTTCTGGTAAAGTCGGTGCGTTCAGGAACACCTGAGCAGCAGGAGGAGACTTTGGAGGTTGTTCAGGTGAGCTGGAGGAGAAGCTGCTCCTCCTTAGATCGACCGACGGTGTTCTTACACCAAATAACTCTTTAAATCAAGTCATGTGCAGGATTTTACACAGAAACCTGATCTGAAGACAAATCTCTGCTGCTTTGAATTTAAAATATCTTGGAAAACCAGGAATCTTATGGTGAGACGCAACAGGAAGTCCACCTAACAAAGTCAGCGCAGACTTTAATTCTCATGCTTCCATCAACGCTCTCTAAAACGTAGAAGGTTACTGTGACGTTTGAGCTCTGCAGGCTCTTTCCTTTGTATTTTTGCACTTCAAGACTTGTTGGTGTCTGAAAAACCCAACATGCAGACAAACGGCACATCTGGTCTTTACCTTTTCATTGTGGGCAGGATTTGACCACAACGACTGCTGCTACGGTTCCAGCCAATAAAACGGCTCCAACGACGAGGCCCAGAGCTGGAATCACAGGAAACACCGACGTAAACAATCATCCTAAACAGAACTGTTTATTTATAATGAATTCTGCTTCACCCCAGTTTCTTTCTATCCTCAGAAAGACGTCGGTGATCATCGTCTCCTCTTCATCACCGCCTTCACACGTGTAAACTCCTTGCTCGTCTGAAGATAAATCCAGTAGCGTGAGGCTACCGGACTCTGACACGCCCTTCACGTGTTTCCTCCACTCCCTTGACACTCTGAGCTCGCCGTCCATCCTGGTTCTGCTCACGAGGATCCGGTTGTGGTTGAACCTCCAAACGAGGCTGGTGGTGGTCAGGTTGGAGGCCGAGCAGGGGATCGTTGCTTCAGTTCCCGACACACTCAGAAAAACTGATGGATGCAAAAATGGTTATTAATAATACAAAGTAATAATAATAATAATAATAAAATGGTTAATTTTTATGAGTTTTGACTGTTTAGACGGTATAAATTAAAAACATCTCAAACCTCATTCCGGCAGTTTGAAAAATGTCAA
>JBBPBX010046369.1:0-17984 GCA_038048925.1 Garcialebias charrua | reverse complement strand
ATCACCGGGACATTTTAGTCAAATTTCAAGAAATCTTAAAACTGATTGTGTAAAAATTAATTAATTAATTAAATACATTAAAATGCAAATACAGTCACATAAAGTCAAAAGTTCTGTGACCCGTTTTGTGGGAGTTCCTGTTCCCTTTCTGTCTTTGGTCACCAGAGGGCACCATACTACCACACCTGCAAGCAACTTGTCCTAAAGTGGTTCCAGGTATATACTGTATAATGCACCTGATGACTTCCTTCTGACACTGAAGCATTACCCTGTCTATGGGTCGTGCTCCTAGCCCTTTGCAAATCTCTAAGTCAGGGGTGTCAAACTCACTTACAAAATGGGGCCTAAATTAAAACATTTTTCAAAATATGGTCGGGTTTCAAAATCTACATTAACTCAAGTTAGAAACCCAACATCTTTTCTTGGTTGCAGGTTCCTCAACATCAGTTTGGTCTGTCTCATTTGACATGATCTGTTGTACTTTTGACATCATAGTACTGAAAAATAAAGTGATAGAAGTATTTTACATTTAAAATAACATCTTGGGGGCCAGATAAGATGTCAACGAGGGCCACATTTGGCCCCCGGGTCTTGAGTTTGACACACATGCTCCAAGTCTTGTGATAAATGACATTTTGCTTATGAGCTTTCCAGTGAACCTCCTGAGACCTACCTGATAATTGGGAACTCCCAGTGAACCTCTGGAAACCTTACCTTTGCGCTCTTTAGCTGTCTTCCTTGCCATCCAACCACACTGGATCTTATGATTGTACAGAACTTTAGAACCAAACATCTTACCATCCATCTACTAGTAAGGAACCTGCGTGTTCTGATTACGGTAAACCCTCTTTGCAGAACTCTGGTCCTGACCCATCTCCTTGCACTCTGGGCTTCCTGACAAGTCTTGAAATATTTCTCACTAAATAAAAGCACTGAATTGATACTTTTGTTTCTGAGTTGTTCATCACCAGTCCGTTTGCTCTGGGCATTCCGTTCTGCGGGATCAATAAAGTTCCATCTTATCTTTCACGTGACATGTTTAAACTACGATGTTTATACTATAAAATGTCTTGAAGTTACTAAACTTCAAAGAGGGCCGTTTCATTTTTGTTTTTCCAGAAAACCTCATTGACGTGGGAAAGTTTTCAATCCAACAATGTTCAGTCAGGTCATCTGGATGGTTTATTTTTTTCAGCTGAGACGTTTTGTCATCCAAAGGACTTCTTCCATATTGAGGAACCACCAACAAACAAAACTGATTCCCACAAACAGCATACTCCATAGTGGGGAAAAAACAGTTTGTTGATGCTAAGATGGCCTCTGGAGACGCTCTCCCCTGTTAACTCCTCTGATGGTGCATTCAGACCTAACAGCGTTTCAACGGCAGGAGCATCCAGCTTACATTCAAAGTCAATGGGGGGCGCGCTTCCAGCCGCGTCTTGGCGTCGGGCGTCACGTCACGTGCGTGTTGAGCGTGCTGGAAAGCGTTTTTCCGTGCACGTGAACCCGCGTCAGCCTCCAAACCACGCATTCACCATGCTGAAGATTTCGCCGTTCAAACTTTCAAACGCCGTTCAACTCTCCCTGATTGGTTGATCAGGGAGAGTCGGGGGGAGAAGAGAGGGGGAGAGTCCCTATGTGACGCGGAAACGAGGGGGCGGGGGTATTGCGCAACTATGTGACGTATTGTTTGTGGGACACAGAAAAGACCCGCGAGGTCGTGTACTATGGAAGAGAAACTCATTGTAGCTGTGTGTTCGTGACAAGTCCTTCACGACCAGTCAAGTCTGCTCCACAGAGACAGAAATAAAAAGCTCCTCGCCTGGCGGAGTGCAGTGCTGACTCGGTATACCGGTAAGCTCCTCCCACACACCCCGCAGCAGTTTCGCGTTCAGGTCTGGACACCAAGTGCGTCCACTTGCGTGCGTGACGAGCTTTTTGGAAGTTGAAACGCTGTTCGGTCTGGATGCACCATGAGACTGTCTGTGTTTTTTTCCTACTGTGAAGTATGTTGTTGTAGTGGGAATCAGTTTGTTTGGTGGCTCCTCAGATTGAATAAGTCCTTTGGATGAAGGATGAAACGACTAAGCTTAAAAAAAAACCATCCAGATGACCTGACTGAACATTGTTGGATTTTATAACTGAATTATTGAGCACAAACTTTGAAAGTTTTCAGTGTTTTGTGAAATTTGTCTATTTTATACATTACACAACTAAAAGCACACTTTTTTCCAATCACAGCGCACTTTTTCGTTTTTGTTTTATTTTCGAAGATGTGGAATGTGAAAAACAAATCTACTGCACAAACTAAGTGCTTCAGCGCTCATGCATTGGCACCTTTTAAAATGATAAAAAGGGGAAAATGCTCATTTAAAGCATAATCACTAAAGCCGTGTTTCCATCAAGGTTTCTAGGTGCGCATTTTGAAGTATCGTAGCAGAAAAGCTTAATGGAAACGGCAAAATACGAAGTTACTTCCTGAAATTCGCCAAAAAGTTTATACGCTCGCTTGAGGTGGTTTTTGGGAGCTGCGAAACCGAGCAGCTGCGCAAAACGACAGATGGAAACACATTTGCCGACTCGTGCTGCCGTAGCGCACATTCACGTCACGTGACTGATCAGCTGTTTCCGCTCCGAACAGCATGTAACTCGCTAAAACTAGTTGGCATGACAGAATAAATACAACTCGCCCGATAGCAACACGTACCTGAAATATTCTCTCCATTTTGACGAGATGTGTGGCCGGGTTCTGTTGTCAACCGCTACTTCCTGTTTACTCTCTGGTTTACTGTAGACATGCGCAGTGCTGACGTCTGACGTAATGACGCTGACGTCTGACGTAATGACGCTGTGCGCGGCTTGGAAGAAGCGCTTCAAGCCAGCAGATGGAAACACTTCTGATCTGCATTAATTTGTATTTACATATTTGCGAGGTAGCTCAAAATTCGAAATGAAAATGGATGGAAACAGGGCTACGACACACATACATCTTAAACTCTTTGTCTTGGACAAAGACTTGAGGATTAAAAGACAAAGGCGATGGATCAATAAGCACGGGGTCAGGTGTGAATTTAATGACTGGAAAATCTATATGCACTGCCAGTATAATTATATGAGGCCAGAAAAAGATAAGCAAGCCAACATGCACCCATGAAAATCCATTTCAGACACGTTCAGCTGCACACGTGGAGAGAAGCTGCAGAATGTAGGAGGCTAGCAGCAGAAGGTTTCGACATGAATGCTGTCTGAGCAGAGGTGGGAGAAGAAATGGTAAGGACTCCCCTGTCAGGAAGTGGAAATAGATAAATTATTTCAAATTTTAGGGTTTCCACAGAATTTGCTTCCATAATCTCACAAGGGATTTCTAGAGACTTTGCCTACAAAATTCTATTCCTAAATCATTCTGGGTAAAAACTAAAATTTCAACCCGGTGGGACTGGAGGAAGCATAGAAGTACAGAGCAAAACCGAGGTCAACCAATACAGCACGTGTGAAGCCATGTAACAAGAAAAACGTCATTTAGTTTTTAATGCAAGCGATATTAAACAGCTTATAGTTTTAAATGTCCACAGATTATTCAAGTGACAAAAATAATGGAAATCGTGTCAAAGTTTCATGGAATATTAAAGTATACCTATAAAAAAAAATCAATCACAACGCTGCCATAGTGTTTGGCAGCAGGAAAACGACATTATTTGTTGACACAGGAAGCAACTCAGTGGGACAAGTTTGAAGACTTTATTTTTTATTATGAATAAAGTGATAAATCAAACGGTTGGGATCACAAGGTGTCTTCACTAGGGAGAGAATAGTAATAATTTCAGAGACAGAAATTTATTTTTTAATTCAAATTAAGATCAAATATTGTGATGACTTTTAGAAAGTCTGTTTGTCCATTTCTATTTTATGGGAGAGGAAGGAGAGTGAGAATTCATGTGTGGGAGGCAACAAGAAGAGGAGCACCGGTGGAGAATGGGCACACAGATAAGTAGTTTTCCCTCCAAGAATTGATTAGCATCTTGGAGACATGGACACAGCAGGGATCAGACTGATCAAAAAAACATGAGCATGAGGCCAATTATCTTTACTCTGGAAAAGGGAATGTGTATATCTATACATGTGTCTATACATCTGTACATATCAAGTCAAGTCAAGGTTCTTTATTGTCATTCTCATCCCATGTGGTACATGTGATGGTACAAAATTGTGTACACAGTGTCCCAGTTACATTCAACAAAAGTATAAATTATAAAACAAAAACAGTAATAAGATCTAAGATATGAACTAAGAAATACGCTAAACTTAGAATACGCTAAGCACTAATAGTACAAAAACAATAACATGTAGTCGCGTACTTCTATACGTGTAGTCGCGTATGTCTATACGTGTAGTTGCGTACGTCTATATGTGAAGTTGCATACTTCTACATGTGTAGACATATGTCTATACAGTGTTTAATGCAATATGCCTCTAATAATCAGGAGCAAATCAAGGAATCAGCTATTAATAATCATCTTAAATCATTTAAAGAGGAACTTGTCCAGCTACAATTTAAGAAACCACATAAATCCTGCTAAACAGTATAATCTACTGAAGAAGTTATGAAACAAAGCTTATGGTCATGAAAACACCACTTTAAGACTTAGTGGCACTGCATAGCACATCTCGAATGAAAACATGCTAAATAAGTTGAACTTTTAAAACATATTCTGCATTAAAGGTGCAGTCTGCAGTTTCTGTAGAACGCAGCACTTAGAAAATTTTTCAACAGGGAAAGCATTCTGGTCCCTCCCCCTCAGAGCCATATATGGCTCTGCTCCCCCTTGCTCTCGCTGAAATTCAGCTCTGCCTTCTTAGCTCCGCCTCCACTGCATGTCTTGTGGCAGCCGCTGTGAAGTTCTGTGTTGATATGTTAATAAAACGTTCTAAAAAAAATAAAATAAAAACATGGAGCGCTGGTCCAGAACACCAGCAAATCTGCAGAGCCTCGCGCAGCCACGTTGAACCCGAGTTTAATTTGCTCGTGACAAATTCATTCATTTCCTCATTTCAGTCATGGAGTCAGCGGAGGAGGAAGCGATCACTTGACTTTTGGCAAAAAAAACAAAAGAAAAGTCCAGATCAGGGATGAAGAAGGGGAATTTAATACATTTGTGTCACATACAAAACAGTTTTGCATCGCTTTGCAATCCTTTGAACGAGAACGTGCGCGGCCGCTGGGGCTGGGACAGGCGGGGGCGTGGGTTAGGAGCGTGAGAAGTGAGAAGCTCTGTTTTTATTGGCTGGTTAAAAACTCTGTTTTTATTGGCTGGTTAACGGCGGGTCACTGTGGGTTTTTAGAAATGCTTTTAGTAACACCTGGAGAAGCAAGGGGAATATAGTTTTTTTCAGAGATTACTTTGTCTAACATCAGTCTGTCAGGAGATAGTGACAGAGTGAAGAAATATGTTAAAAATATATTTTTAGAAAACTTACAGACTGCACTACAGAACTGCAGACTGCACGTTTAAGATTATTGTCAGATATATATTCTTTCAACAAATGTTCCTTTGATGCAAACATTTGTTTTTCTGGACAGCCCATCTCCCAATATTTTATTAAATTTCTCTTGGACTGCTTTTCGTCTGGTCTCGTGTGAGAATTGGTTTTCTGTCCCCAGACACCCGAACGGTGCACCGCCGAGACTAATTTTCACTGTGCATGTTTACACCACGCCTTATTTTCCTGCTCTCTGACAGCTGCTGTTCACAGTAAACACGATGTCAGTTACCCTACCATTTCCTCCCTGTGTTTCTTCCATGGTAATTATATGTATCAATTCTTTTGGGCAGAGAAATGACTAGAGAGCTTGCCGCTCCTCAGAAAATTGCGGCAGCGCTCTCTCCTCCCTGGATTGGAGTCTACAGAAGTTAAGTGAAAGTTAATGCACAGCAAACAACAGACTTAGGTGGAGAGAATCCCTGTGGCATATGGAACAGTGTTCAAATGAAATGCAGGTGGTTATAGTTTGTACCCTCCGAATCCTGCAGGCACCCCAAAAAAACTCCTCAGCTCGGGTTGAGATGAGGATGGGGGGCGGGGGTCAAATCTGAAATAACTGTATGGTTTTGTAACTTTCCTCTGCTCAGTTTCCTTCACATTTCCCTCATGCCTCATCCTCACCTAAAGCATATTGCGCTTCCAAAAATCTCCAAATGCACTGTACTGGCTGCTTGTCAACAGATGACTGTCCTCATCTAACGCGTCTGCAGTGGGAGGAGCGTGTTGGTCCTCTTCCGCTCCGGTGTTTGTTTATTTCCGGTCTCAGAAAAGTGGCAGACGCAATACGAAGAATTGCCTTGTTGTACTTAATCTACAAAGCAGCAACACGCAGACGCCGTGCACAACGACGATTCTGGATTCACCCCACATGAGAGGCGTCATGAATTCAGTGAATTTCACCATCTGATGATCCAAGAGCTGCGCGCAGACGAGGAGCGCTTTCAGCTGTACTTCCGTGTCACCCGCGCCCAGTTTGACGACCTGCTGTAAGTTTCTCCTTCATGTTTACCGCGGGATTTTTTTCATCTGTTAAACGTTTCGCACGGTGCCCACCTAATTCCGTCCCGTCGTCGTGGCGTGATCACATGGCAGAGTCTCTCCTGATTGGTCCTGATTGTTTGCTGCTGGGCAGCGAGCTGAATCTAGCTGTGGAAGCATGGAATGGCGTGCTTCCACAGCAAGGCATCCGAGCAGCACAGTCGCTGCTCGGATGCGATGCTGGAGTAGAAAACAGCTGCTGCTCACTTTCGCGCTGCTTGCATGCTGTGGATGCGCCGCGACACGACCCGCTGCTCCAAGATTCGCGTCCCCATAGACTTCAATGTAAAATGGCTGTTTCGGCTGCGCGAGATGCGTGCGGTGGGGAAGTAGCATCACTGATTTTTCTGTCGTTCTTAGAGATGTGTAGCAAACAATCCAAATCTTTTGAACGGCTCTTTACCTCAAACGTTCCTAGTTTTAATCATTTCCTTCCTTGTGTTTTGTTTGTGTTTTCCTCCTCAAACACTTCTCTTATGGTTTTCCACTGAGACAAAGTAGGATAGGCAAATGGGGGCCCTGACATTGTACATCACTACGTATAGCATACGTCATGACGTCACAGTCGTTCAAAATTGAACAGCTCTTTGAAGGGAATGAGCCGTATATTTATCTATCTTTATATCTAATCCCTCTTCACAATCTACATAAAAAAATTAGGTCAGAACACCCCTGATGCATCCTTACATTTCTATGCTGATGATACAGTTGTCTACTGTCGAGGTAAAACGGTTGCTAAGGTTTTCCAGCTTTTGCAATCCGCTTGACATCATCCAGTCAGTTTTGTTCCATCTCAAACTGGTGCTAAATGCTGACAAAACCAAAGGGATGTTGGTTTCAAACAGTAAGTCAAGCCCAGCGGTCCTTCCTTCCATCTTATCTTCTAATAAAGCTATTAAGTTTGTCGATTCCTACACATATTTGGGTATCTTGGTCGATTAGCATCTCTTTTAAGCCCCATGTCAAAAAGTTGGTAAAGAAACTGAAAGTTAAACTGGGTTTCTTTTTCAGAAATAGATCCTGTCAAACTCGGAATGCCTTGTAACTGCGACTTTCCTTTGCTCCATACAGTGACATTATTTACATGAACCCCCCTACAAGCACCCTGCAGATGTTGGATGTTGTCTATCATGGTGCGCTAAGATTCATAACTGGCTGTAACTACCGTACCCATCACTGCACCCTGTATTCACTGGTTAACTGGACATCATTAACTTCATATAGACTCCCTCACTGGTACATTTTCATCTTTAAATCACTTCTTGGTCTGTTGCCTTCATACATCTCCTCCTACACATGTCTCTGCTTGAGTGCAGCTAAAGTGTGCGCTCTCAGGACTTTATTACATGCAGTGTTCCCTCAGTGAGGACTGAATTAGGCAAAAGGGCCTTCTCCTGCTCTGCTCCTGTTTCCTGGAATATCTTGCAAAATGATCTGAAGCTCTCGAACTTGACCTCTCTAAGTGGCTTCAAACAACTAAGTAAGTAAGTAAACTTTATTTATATATCACCTTTCACAGACATAAAATCCCAAAGTGTTTTACAAAAAGGAATACAGTACACATAATAAAATCATAACAAAATCATAAACTCTCAACATGTTGTACAAAAAGGTTACACATGATAAACTCTAAAATCGATAAGCACAATTAACCATAAGCCTGTTTGAAAAGATAAGTCAAGACTTTTTTAAATGCAACAGTTGACTCGGAGCCGCGCATTGATAGAGGGAGAGTGTTCCACTTCGGTGCCACCACTTGAAATGCTCTATCACCACGGGTTTTAAAGTGAGTTCTAGGAACTGACAGCAGTAACTGACTGGAAGACCATGGTTTTTGCCATGAACTACTAAGTTCATGGCAAAAACCAACGTTGACATGTTTTGTTCTGTTTAATTTTTTATATCATCCATTTGGTACTTTTCATTTTATGATTGTCTACTGTTGTCATTTGTGTTCTTTGTTTAAAACAGGTCTCTCTTGTAAATGAGTCCTCGAGGCTCAATGAGACTAACAAGTATAAATGAAGGTTGAATTGAATCTCGATGCTCTGAAATGTCAGACCAAAGGCAGAAAGCTTTACCAAAGGCATGTTGATAAAAGCCTTTATTTTTTAGCCAGACTTAAACTACAAAACTTTAGTTGGGGAAAACTTGTAGGGCAAGTGGAGCAAATGGACATGATACTTTTAAAAGTTTGCATACTGATTCAGATGTGGAAAATGACTGACACCATCAGACTAAATCCATTCCTGTTTCTCTCCTGGTGACTTTGGTGTGGTCCTATAGAATATATCATAAATTCATCATCATCGTCATCTTCTGCTGCTGTTTCACACACACACACACACAGATGAAGAGCATATAAAGCACACATCTACAAAAACTGAACTTATTTCATGGCAGAGCAAAAGCCCATCTGTGTGGCGCAGCCGGCTGCTGCCACTGCAGAGAGCTCCGGCAGGATGGATGGTGGTGTGAGCGGCTGGAACTGTGGAGCTGTGCTCCATTGAAGGAGGATTTGATTAAGTTCACTTGGATAGCTGCGTGGCTTCCTCACTGGAGCGTTTGGAAACATCTGATGGAGCCACGATCGGGATGAGCTGGCACTGAAGAGCTTCCTGCAGGGAGCAGGCTGCTGGAGGGACAGATGGGTGCAGACTGAAAGACAGATATGATTCTTTGTCTATACTTTGGAATTTTTGGTTTTAATCAATGTATCAGAAGCTGCAGTGTTGCAATGCATGCAACACGTTTCCTTGTTTCATCTACTGATAAATGGACGGCTTTCTCGACATTTACATAAGGTTCCAACACTGTGTGCTTTCTGTGACGTTTCCAACAAAATTTCATTTTCTACTCTTCCAAGTTTCCTTTAAAGCATATATGTCAAAGTCGAGGCCCGCGGGCCAGATCCAGCCCACAAATTGATTATCTATGGCCCCCTGGATGATATTTAATTACTATTAGTAATGGCCCGCTGACCACAGCCGCCCGCTGGTGTTTTGCACGCACCAACACTACATTCCCCACAATGCAACGGTAGTAGGGATGGGGCCGATCCTATCCGGAGTCGTGTCTCATGAACCCAGTGTAATAACACAACTAAAAACATACAGTATATGCATATATTTCAAAATATCTTTATTTTATTATTTCATTTTTATTGAAAAATTAAGTCTTCAATGTAAAAGCTGAGAAGATCGTGGGCACCTCCTTGCCCTCACTGCAGGACTTACACAGCAAACGCCTCACTCGGAAAGCCCACTGCATGGCAGGTGATCCCACACACCCACTACACAGCTGCTTCAGACTGCTGCCATCAGGGAGGAGACTGAGGAGTCTCCAGGCTCGAACCAGCAGACTGAGAGACAGCTCTGTTCATCAGGCAGTCAGGATGCTAAACACTCTGCCTGCTCTGCCCCCCCTCCCATTTGAACTGCCTTAACACTAAAACTTTCTCACACATTACCACACAACACAAAGATTTTAACACTGGACTCTGTGTCATCAAACGGGTTATTCACTAAACTCTCGGTCATGTGCTCATACAGTTTGCACTACTTCTCATACTTGCACTAATGTTTGTATTACATCACTGCCTATAGTCATAATACTGTTTACATTCTCTGTTTACATTTATTAATACTGTTTACTTTTATTACTACTGCTTACATTTAATTACTACTGTTTACATTTACAGTACACTACTCTAATATCTACACCACTGCTGATACATATACAGTGTGCTCTGAACGGTCTTATTTAGGGATGCCCAATGTGCCTTACTGCATATGCCACTTTTTGCCTCTATAACAACATCAACTACTACCTCATACATATACTGTGCACATTAACTCATACGCTGCTTTGCCACTTTGCAAATGTCAATGCTAGAAACCTTTAGTTTATTTTAGTTATACTTTTTATACTCTTTTTTTATACTAGTATGCAAAAACTCAGGACAGTATTATGTTCATTAAATGTTTAATGTTTTAGTTTTAGTTTTAGAGTTGGTGTAAATTTTCATACTCTTATACCACTATGCAAAAACTCAGGACAGTGTTAGTTTTACTATTTTATGCTTATGTCTATTATTATATGTTTCAGTGTTTCAATGTTTAGATGTTTACTGTTGCACCGAGGGACTGAGAGAAACGCAATTTCGGTCCTGTGTATGTCCTGTACAGTACATATTGCAGATCTGACAATAAAGTTGACTTTGACTTTGACTTTGACTAAAATGGTGAATAGCTCCAGAAGTTCCAGTGGGGCGGCGCCCTAGTGCTCCCTATTGGCTGGCCGCCCCTGCATCCAATGATCAATTTCAGGTAGTTTCATTAAAATACGTTCAGTAGTTGATGAGATGTTTTAATAGCAGACAAACACACTTGAACACAAACAGGCAATTACATGCTCACCCACCTTTTATGGCTGCAGATGATAAACTGCTCTTTTTATAAATAAATGGGTTCTTTTGACGCTTCTCATTTTTATGCTTTAACCGAAGGCATTAGAAGTGATTATTAAAAAGACATCTGTAGAAAAGTGCTATCATACAATTTTGTTATAATAACTTTAAATGGAAATATATCACAAATATGTGGTTTGCTTTATTAAATTTACATTGTTTTACTACAGCTACATGTACTGTACAGTACTGGCTTATTAAAACAGATTAGTTTTTTTTTTTTTGTATAAGGCTGAAATGAAACCATTTTTTTACTCCTATATTTAAATAAATAAATAAATACAGTAAAATGGTGCTAAAAGCCTGTCAGCACTCAGTCAGAATGATGTATATCTAAAAGTGACACTTACACCAGCCCATACATTGTAATCAGACGTTTCTAATTTCTATTCATACTCAGAGTGATGCGCAATGACCCATTTTTCCGACAAGGATCATTAAAGTTACATCTAATCTTAATAAATTGTTCAACTCCTAATAGAAATTTGAGGACGGGGACTTAAAGATGGAAAATAGAGCAAATACTCACAGGCTGTCTGCAGAGAATCCTTGAACTGCAGTCAAGCACCTCCCGAGTCTGCGTCGTAGACGGAGAATGGTTTTCCATCTCTGACTTTATCTTTTTTACCGTCTGTTGTTTTAGTGTGGTTTGACTGAAGGCAGCGCAGTTTTGGGACGCTGAGAGAGACGGAAGCAGACTTTCTATACTTCTACCGCAAACTGAAAGACGAGTTTTAATAAACACACAGGGAACAATGGAAGTGCAGCTTTTTTCCACCCATTAGTTTCCATTTCAGCCAATATTCAGCACAACTCCTTGAGCTGTTTGAATCATTTTACCCCAACCCTTAATACAATATACATATATATATTTGTTTTTAAGTAAAGTTTGTAGAAAGGTTAGGAACATCTAGTAAAACTAGAACGCTGAGTGACTGATGAAATTTACAGAAGAAACTGAAGCAGAGTTATTGCTAAAAAGCAAAGCGCTGGATAGAAGTCAAAAATAGCAAATTGTGAACTAAATACAGCAAAATATTAGCTAAAACTAAAAGTAACCAGTGTATCTAAAAGTTTAAAAGAGCCAAAAAGAACAAAAGGCAAGCTTTAAAGCCTCTTAAAAGAACCTCTGCCTGGGAAAAAAAAAAGTTTAATTTTGACCGGAGCTAACGGTTACCGGTAATCTGCACATGGACTAGATAAAATTGGATTGCTGCTGCCCTAAAATAACTTCAGTCTTCAAAATTTCAATAGTGATCCAAAAAACTTACACTTGTTCTAACATACACTTTTTTTCACACTACAGTACACGGTTATTTGCATAGATGTCTACGTTTTTTATATCATGGAGATGTTTTGCAAGTTTTTCTGATGAAAACATCTTGTGTGTGTAAAAAATATGGTTTTGTGTCATGGAACGTGGCCTTTGCCATGACATCATCATTCTGCAACTGTTAGAGAAGGGACGAGCAGCTGGAAAATGGAAACCCCTACAAATAAAGTGTGCAGTTTAGCACACAACTAAAACCAACTAATATACTTTGTAGGTCCAGTCGATCTTTCTTAGAATAGAAAATGTTTCATCTCCATAGTTCATATTTTCCATCTATTATCTTTTATCTGCTTTTTCCTTTCCGGGTTGCAAGGGTCACTGGTGCCCATAGCAGTCACTGTGCGAGGGGCAGGGTACACCTTGGACAGGTGTCCATCACAGGGCCACATAGAGACAAACAACCATTCACACCCTTACCTAGGGACAATTTAGAGTTACGGTACCAATTAACCCAACATGAAGGTTTTTGGTCTGTGGGAGGAAACTAGAGTACTTGGATGAAAACCCATGCAAGCACAAAGAGAACATGAAAGATCCCAGGCCAAGAGGTAAACTTGTAACCAGAGGTGATACTCTGTGCCCATGGCTCTTGGCTTGAACAATGCAGCCCATGGTATGGTTTTTGAGAAGTGCAAAAGTTTACGGCACCTGGTATTTCCAAGTGGTCTCCCATCCAAGTACCAACCAGGCCCGACCCCGCTTAGCTTCAAAGATCAGACGAGATTGGGCGTGTTCAGGGTGGTATGGGTATAAACAAGGAGCTCACTCACAAATAGGACTTCAAGGATCATAGAGAACAAAGACTAAACTTGTGCAACCAGAAGTTGGTTTGTAGGCTCAATCATCCAGGTAAGGTTAAATCATGTAATCTGAACCAGTTTCTTTAAGTGGGAAATGTTTTGTTCCCCATCTGTAGGACTTCATCGGGCTATGGCCTGCCAACCAGATCTGTCCCGTAGAAAGGCCTTCATTGGTGTTTTAAGCCAACCTCCTACTGGATTCTCAGAAGTAGGCTTTTAACACGTGTAAAACACCCCCCACCCCCAAATCAATCAATCATCATGTACAACAATCAAACGTTTTAGGCCAGATGGCCAACTTGCTACTCACAGAAACTGCCTGAAGACAACCAAGGCCAAAATGGTTCAGAAAAAGGTTTGTAAGCTCAACCATACAGGTAGACAACAACAAAAAATGTTAAATCGTGTCATATTCATTCATTCATTCAACCTTTATTTATACAGGCTAGCCTCGTTGAGTCATGGGGACTCATTTACAAGAGGGACCTGTCTCACTCACACCAAACAACCATCCACTCTCACACTCACACCTAGGGTCAATTTAGAGTCACCAATCAGCCTAACGTGCATGTTTTTGGTCTGTGGGAGGAAACCGGAGTACCCGGAGGAAACCCACGCATGCACGGGGAGAACATGCAAACTCCACCCAGAAAGGCCCCCGGACCGGGATTTGAACCGGCAACCTTCTCGCTGAGAGGCAGCAGCTCTACCAGTTGTGCCACCGTGCTGCCCAATATGGACCAGTTACTTTAAGTGAAAAAAGTGAAGGCTACCTATGGGACAGATCTGGTTGGCAGGCCACAGGCCCTATTTACACGGACACGGTGGGGGGGAAACAGAGGTTTTGGGTATGTTAATTAGATGAAATGATTTGCGTTTACACGGGCGAATTCAAGTGTTTACACGCATCCACTCGAATCTCCCCCTACCCTCATGAATCCCCCCCTCTGCTGTAGTTACCATGCCGGGTCATTAGTTGGCGCTGTGAATTTTTGCACCTTCACCTATTGCGCATGCGTGTTTCCCCAGTCTGCTGGCAGACTGCTGCTTTCTTTTCTGCTAAACGTTTAGCTAACAACAAGTTAAAGTTGGATTTGGATAGCCCCTTTCATAAGACGGCTCAGTCCGGGCCTGATGCGTGTTCAGTCCTCCAACGAGCATTCAGAAAAAACACAAAGGCGGATAGGCGAGTAAATTTTACTCACCTCTGATGCGCCCCTGATCCGCAAGCAGAGGTAGTATCAGATCCGGACCCGAGCCGGGCAGACCCACTTGTGAATGCAACCCGCGGATCCGCGCTCAGAATATGATGATATCAGTGAGCGACCACAGGATTAATCAACAAGCAGGTTTATTAACAAGGGAATATTAAAAATGACACGAAACAGCAACTTGTAAAAGTTAGCTTCGCTCTTTTTTTTCCTCTCTCTCTCTGAGCAACGGAGGAGCTGTATGTGTGTGCGTGCGCTGGAGGGAGACATCAGCTGTAGATTTATTTACAAGGAAATATTAAAAATGACACGAAACAACAACTTGTAAACGTCTGACGTCTGTCCCACAATAAATACGTCGCGGCCCAGTTCATGCTCAGCTAAGTTCTGCTCCACGCCTCTTTTGGATCCGCGTTGCGGGTTCATTTAGGAACACGTTTATGTGAGCGGGACCTGCCCGCCTTCAACTGTGGTCTTATGAATGACCCGGGGAGGATTAAAGCCGGACTGGTCTGTGCGGCAACTGCGCGGATTTGACTTATGAAAGGGGCTATTAAGAGTCGACAGATTTGACGCCAAGTGGGACCCGCTTCATCTAAAAAGCTCCTTGCTGAGCGGACCGGAACCGAATCAACATGTCCGTGAGAATCAGCTGATTTACAGCAGCGCTACAAGCAGCGCTACAAGCAGTGCTACAAGGCAGGGGCGCCGTATGGGGGGTAAAAGTTGGTACGATTCCAGGGGCCCTTGACAAACAGGGGCCCTAAATTGGCCTTTTTTTATTTTTTATTTTTTTCATGGTGTGGTGGGCCCCTGATAATAATACATTAATGGTAGTAGCTTTGTTTTTACTTGTTTTAACAGTAAAACTTAAATATTATCTCTCCCAGACCAAAAAGCAAACATCGTGATATTTTACAAACACCCCTCTGTATCTGCATGAAATGGTATGTTCCTAGCTGCTTTGGGCTCTGGCTCAGAGCCTCTGAGCTCACTTGACGCTGCTGTGTGGTGTCTGCAGTGACGATGACAGACAAGTTGCCCAGAAAAATCGTAAAATCAGGCTGTCAAAATAGGAAAGAGAAATAAGAAAAGGAAGACAGACAAAGGAAAGGGTCTCGATTTGTAACAGTTTTTCCCCAAGAGAGGTGGGTAGAGATGTGCGTGATTATCAACCTGTTCACTAGCTTAGCCTCGTTTTTTTTTTTTTGCTCCCTCCCTCTCTTCTCTGTCTGTCATCGCGGCTCTGAACTCGCAACCCAAGTTATGAACCACACGTCACCATCCAACCACAGACAGGTCTTTTTCATTAAAATTACTGAACCAAGAGGCAGAAGTGACAAAATCTTAGATTTATTAACTCAACAAAAGATAATAAGATACACATGTTTTTATTTTGTAGACCAGATTAGAATATTTAGTTAAGCATCCAAATACTGTCATTGTGTTTTAGGTAATGTCATTATGCAGTATTCCAGGTAGAAAAACAAGAAAAGTTTAACTTTTATTATTATTATTATAGGCAATATTTCTTAATTACATTAAGATGTATTATTTGTTGGGTTTGATTCTATTTGTAGATATTCAAATTAATTTACTAGATAGTCCGTCTTCTTTACAGACATTTTGTTGTATTGCTTAGTAGAATTTGAATATCTACAAATAATACCAAAACCAACAAGTAATATAATTTAGAAATGTTGCCTAAAATGCACATTGACAATAAGCATATTTGTATGCTTAACTAAATATTCTTGGGCTACAAATGTTTAAGTTATATATTATATTTTGTTGATTTAATATATCTAAGATTTTGTCACTTCCGCCTCTTGGTTCAGTACTTTGATTTGCAAGACATGCTTTGATTGAATGAAAACAACCTGGCTGTGATTGGCTGTTGATGTGCTTCATTTACATATAACTTGGGTTGAACATGCAGAGACAGAGCCACGAGCAAGCAGAGGGAGATGAGCAAGCGTGTGTGTGATTTGAATGCACATGCTTCAAATTATTGTTCATTTATATTGATATCTGCTGTTAAATCAGTGTTACTCAAGCTGGTGGCACAAATGTAACGACATATTTCACCAGCATTTAATCAATGAAAGAAAATGTTTACCAAGATATTCATATATACATATAACTTATCCCTGTACTATTCACCACACTTAACAACAGATGAGTCAGAATCAGCAGCCCAAACTCCCAATAGCAGTGGAACTCAGCTCCTCCCTGTCCCTGTGAAAAAGGTGAGCAACACTGTTCAATGACATGTAAGGTAACTGCAGAGCATACATGGCAACCCCTTGGGACATTTACCTGTATAGTGACTGTCAAAAATCAGTAATTGTAATTTTCACCAACAACTCTGTATTGGGGTGGGGGGCTGTCTGCGGGTGGATACAGCACAAACCAGGCAGAAAGGAGGTCGGGGAGATAACTTATTTCTAATGGCAGAACGATTTGTAGAACGATTGGAGCACTATCATCACAAAATATGCACATATCACAGTTACTTCATTAGACAATAATATTAACAATGACATATAAAGACAGACTGGGTGTAGAGTTGAAGAATGTGTTCATTTAACTTTATTGGGTTGTTTTACATTTGAAACTGAGTTTTTTTTAAAGAAAATTTTTAAAACTGAAAAAAATCCGTGAGGTTGCTTTCTACACCTGTATACCTGCAAAATTAGGGAAAATACATTTAAATTATGGACAATTTGACATGTATGGCAGAGTCTCTGGGGATTTTCCTCTCTCTCTTGCGCTTTCTACCATTACACAACAAAACTGAAATACTTATTGCAGGGGGGCCCAATTGGATTTTTTTTTCATGGGGCCAAATATTCCTGGCGGCCCCCCTGCTACAAGGTAAACAATGTTCTTATGTTTCCTTGTGTTTACTTAGATCACAGAACAACCAACTGAGGTTTTGTATTTATTTTTTTCCTGCTAGGTCGATCAGCTCTCGTTCCACGAAGCGGACCCGTTCGGATGTGGGTCCAGTGTCCACCAGGATGAAAACAACAGAGTCCAGTTCATAACATTTCGGTTAATGTGTTTTTAAAAGTGCTCAATTTAATTCTCAGTGTTTGTGACATACAGTTTGTGGTGTTGAATAAATTAATTAATTAAAAATCCACCTGGTGTCTTCATTTTCAACATGCAGCATGTTAGGCATGACGTAATGAGTCCAGATAGCTTCATTTAGCTCAGATAAATTTATATACCTCCCACGCTAACATAAATACTGTTTATTATTGTTAAACTGTTATTATATAGCACATTTAGTATGTTATAGTGCAGCGTGACACGTGAAATATCCGCCTGCCTCGTTATATTGCCTCGTTCAATAAACGGCGACAACTGGATCCAGGCAGCTGTGTCTTCCAACACAGATGCAGGTAATTCAGGTGTAGATTAATTAAATATGAGACTCAAAATATATTCCATCAGTTGTAGTTCAGAAAGTGGTGCGTGTCCAGTCCACCGCCATTGTTAGAAATGCCAGCTGTCTGTGCGTGCGTGCTGCGCGTATGTGTTCAAACAAAAGCTCAGCGGGAGATGTTTACATTATCAACGGGGGG